>JAMYXO010002146.1:0-25222 GCA_033310375.1 Conus canariensis
CCCTTCCCCATGTTTTCCTTCACAAAAACCCCCATGCCCAACCCCCCGGGAAGCCACAGATGTACCAAAAAACGGTGTCATCTGTAAGGAGCATTTTAGTAGAGACACGCAGTTCACCAGTGATGTTAGTGGGAGACTTTCCCTTTTTCCCCCATGAGATGCCCTGCAGCACTTTGAAACCCCCTTTTGTCCCTGCTTATTTGGAAAAAATTGAAAGGGGGGGTTTTAAATCAAAAGGAAAGCAGAAAACTCAAAAACCCAAGGGGTTTATTTTAAAGGGGTACACACCCCAAAAAATACGGGCCCCCCACGTAAACCCCCCATTTAACATACAAAACCCCCTCATTCAAGACAGGGCTTTTTATATCCAATTAAAAAAAACGCACAAAACCCGGGGGATTATAGACCAGTAAAATTTTCTGGATTCGTAAACTACAAACAAAGCGCCCACGAGGCCTGAACCCCACAGATAATTATTATTACACGTAGAGTTTCCTTGCATTTATAGTGACTCAGTTTTGTTCCTTTGGTACGATAACAAAATGAAAACTGAGAGAAGGGAGAGAGAGAGAGGGGAAAAAAGGGGGAAGAGAAGAGAGAGAGAGAGAAGGAAAAAAAAAACGGGGGGGTGGGGGGGGGGTGGGGGCTGTAATATACTGGGGGGTGGGGGGAGTGACAAAATAAAAAAAACGGGGATGGTTTTGTTAGATTTGCATTTTTTGGTGAGGGACTTTTACTGCATGCCCGCAAGTTTTTTTTTAGCATCGCCTAATGTGTACTCCTTTTTTTTTGACGTGATTACACAGTTTGTAGTAATAATGATAAGGGAATAAACACACACCACACACACACACAACACACACACAAAACACCCCACACAATATATATATATAAATTTTATATATATATATATTTATATATTTATATATATATAAATAATGAAGGGAAAACCCCAAAAACGGGGTTTTTTTTCCCCCCTAACAAAAAAATGGTGACTATTGATCGTTAGTCTTTATACTGTTTTTCCCCTTGCGGTCAGAACAATTGTGGATCTTTTTTTTCGCAAAAACCCCCTGTAAAAAGGGTTTCCCCCGGGGTCCAGTTCTCTTTGAATTATTAGAATTTTTTTAAAAAAATTTTTTTTTTTAAATTTTAAAGGGGTGCCATTTACCGACAAAAGTCGGGAAAACAGCTAGGGGCCCCCCCATGGCCCCTACACCCCCAACCCCCTCGAAATGGTCCCGTAAAAATTTTTTTTTTAAACCCCCCAAACACTGGAAAAGTTTTTTTTGACATTTTATTTTGTGGCGGGCACTGAATCGGACCTTGTCGTTTCATTTGATTTTCTTAACTCTGTTCCCCCTTCCATCAATTTTTACAGTAAATAGTTCTTTTACTGAAAAACCTTTTTTTTTTCCCCTTTTAAAAACTTGAGAAGGGGTTTTTTTAGCCGTCTATATACAAAACAGACGTTTGCCATGGATCCCTACTTTTTAAATTTTTTGCCATCAGCCTTTGCATAAAAAGTACCCGTCACCCAGTTTTTTTTACGACGCGTTTTTTCCCCAAATTGGCGATTTTAAATAACTAAGATTTGAAAATGACCCCTTTCTACCCGGGTTTTATCCCCCTTCAATTTTCAAGAGAAAGGCAGAAAGCAAAAAAAACCCCAAAGACTGGATACATTAAAATTTACAGGTCTAAAAGAAAAAAAATTCCCCAGACACCTTTAGTTGTAAAGAAAAACCCCCCTTTTTAAATCCCCACTGCGAACCTGGTAAAAGAAAAATCCCGGGTTTCCCCCCAGAAGTACTAAGATGAGAAAGGTTCCCCCGGGAAAAACCCCCTTGGGGGGAAAAAGGAACTTAAATTCTCTGAACAAAATGTTTTAATCCCCCTTTTGACTCCACTCCATTTCCCCCCAAGGTGAAACAGGATGTTATAAGTGCTTGAAAACATGTGTAATATGTGTAGAACACCCGATGCAAAAAAAAAATTTTTCTAGTTCTAGAATGGGAAAAGTTTACCCTAAGAAAACAAGCTGGGGCGTGGGGAGCATAATATAAAACTATTGTTTTTTTGTGATAAAATTTCCCCAAAAAGGGGATACGTGCGTGAAACTAAAAAAATTTTTTGAAACAAGATTCTACCGGGAAGGTCAAATATAAAAAAGAACACCGTACCTTAGTCATCGACATTTTAATCCAAATGACCATTCTTGACAGACATGAAATATGTTGGGAAAAAGAGAGTATGGTATCTTAAACCCCATTTAAAAGGGTTAAAAAGAGAACTTTTCGGGGCCCCCAAACTAAAGTTTTTTTTTCCTTTGGCTCAACATTTTTGGGGGTTAAAATTTTCATTTTCCCTTTTTTCCCCCCTTTTCCCCTTTCCCCCCCAAACCCCCCACCTCACATTTTAATTCTTTTTATGTATCAAATTTAAACCCCAATTTTTTTTTTTTCTACAAAAAAATTGTTTTTTTTTTAAATTTTTAAAGGGTCCCCAATATTTTTTTAAAAACAGACTTAATCCTTTTACTAAAAAAAAATGATGAGTGGTAAGAAAGGTGGTTTCGTGAAAATGTGTGTGTGTGTGTGTGTGTGCGTGCGTGCGTGCGTGCGCGTGCTGCGTGCGTGGGCGTGCGTGCGGGGTGTTGTGTGTTTTTGGCGTGCGTGCGTGCGTGCGTGCGTGTGTGTGGGGTGTGTGTGTGTGTGTGTGTGTGTGTGTGTGTGTGGTGGGGTGTGTGTGTGGGTGGGTGTTGTTGCTGTTTTTGTTGTAGGGGGGTTGTTATTGCTGGTTTTATCCTTCTTTTGTTGTTTTTTAAAGTATGGGGGTGGAGGTGGAGGGGATGAGGGGGGGGTTTCCCCTTTTCTATTTTATATGTTCATTTTTATATTTTTATAAAAATTATTTGCCACCCCCCCCTGTTGGGATCTCTTATTCGGTGTGGAATGTATTGAGACTTTTTTGTCTTGCAGTTTAACCCCCTTTTTTCTCCCTTTTTGCTTTGTTATATTGCCCCTTTTTGCATCTAGCACCCCTCCCCCCCCCCCCCAAATTTTTTCCCCCCCCATAAAAACCTAACCCCCCCCTTTTTCCCCCCCCACTTTTTTACCCCCCCCCCCCCCCCCCCTCCTCTCCTCTCTCCTGTCATGTTTTGGCTGTCTGGGTCTCAAAGGGGGGTTTTGTTGATTCTTATATATATAAAATAATATATATATTATTACTATAAAGTACACACACACCCACACACAAACACAAAAACAAAAACCACCACATATTTTTATTTTATTAATATATACATATTTTTATATATATTATATATAAATATTTTATGTTTTGTGTGGGGTGTGGGGTTTTTTGTATATATTTAATATTTTAAAATTTTATATATATGAATTTAACTATTTTTTAATAACATAATAAAAATTTAATAATGTAACGTGAATGGTATTTTTTGATAAAAAAACAAAAACCAATACTGGGGGGGGGGGGGGGGGGGGGGGGGGGGGAGTGTTTGGAAAAAATTTTCCCCTTTTAAATTTTTAAATCTTTAGTGCAAGACCCTTTTTGGGGTTTTTTTGGCCCCAATTTTGGGTAGCAGATTTATGCTTTACAGTGCCCCAAAAAAAGCTTTTTTAATAACAATTATCTCATGCGTTTCTCGTTGATTTTTTCACTATTTTTAAAAATTTTAAAAAATTTCTTTTTTAGGCAATGGTGGACTTCATCCGAATTCTGACTCACTGCTCTTGAAAAGTTTGGAATGAACCCCCACAGCAGACAGGGTCCACAGACACGAACGACTACCATTAATGGTTCTTTTTGATTCGATTCGATTTACCTGCTAAGAACCCCCTGTTTTTATTCCCTTTTTTGGAAAACCCTTTGGAAACCTTTTGGCCCTCTTACCCATGCTACGAATGAAATCAAGGAGCCCCCCTTTTCACCATTCTTCATAGGTATTGCGTTCTGGATTTAATCCCTTCTCTATACAAAAGGATTTGAGGTTGACCCATTTCGGGTATTTGGATCGCAATCAATTTAAAATATGCAAAAACCACGCCTGGGGGGGGCTACGGGGTTCCACGATCCCCCGGGTTTGGGGGTTTGTCAGTATGTAGTACAAGGGCAATGTCCCTTTGTGTGGCCACATCGTGTCAAGTTTTCTCTGTACTCGTCGAGTGGTTTACTGGTCCCTTATTGGAAACCGTCTTCTTTTTTTTCCCCCTTTTTTTTACATATTTGGGTTTTTGGGGTAAATAACTTTTTCCCTTTTTCGATCAAAGCTTTTGGGATTTTTTACAAGACAAATTTAGTTCATTTTTTTTTTATTTTCGATTCATAGAGCTTCAGTTTTTGTCTTTGCCATTCACTGTCTTGGCAGTGTTTAAACAGGGTTTGGTGTGGAAATTGCTGTGCAGTCAAGACCCAACCCGGGGGAAAAAATTTTCCCCCCGGGGGTGTCGGCAAGTTCAGGGGCCCCCCAAAAGCGCACGCTCTGTTGGGCCTTGACTGTTTTTGTTGTGGGCCCCCACTTTCCTCGTTCCTGACTTTTCCCTTTTCTATAACTTTTATATTGTATTTTTTTGAAATTGCATACACAATGATAAAAATTCTGATTCCCCAAAAATATTGATGACGCGATCTGGACCACTGTCTCCGCTAATGTGCGGTGAAAATTTTTCCTGTATTGTTTGATGGGGGAAACGGTTCCAGAGGGGGAGTTCATCAAAAGGGCATGTGTCGGGGAAGATACACACACCACAGTCTGCCTTTTAAATGAGGGGGGATGGCTACAAAACCCGTCCACAGTTTTTAATAAATTTTTCCTATTTTTTATGCGGCAAAAAACCAATGCAAAATCAAAAATTTTTAGTTGCTGATATTTTCATGAATGAGTGAAGGAACAACAGCCTGTGTTTACCTCTACTATACTACTATTCCCCCTACATATACTCTACCACACACCCCCACACCCCAGCAAAACCCACACAACACCCCACCACACACACACACACACAACACACCCCACCCCACCACACAATATTCACTTTTCCACCCCAGACAAGAAAACCCACAGAAAACGACAAGAACACACCCCACAACACACACACACCAAAAACACACACACACAAAATTTTTTGTTTCATAAAGGAGGAGTCACTCCCCGCGGACTAGTCCAAAATACGCTACCCCATCTGCTAGTTTTGAGCCCCCCCTACGCATTAGGGAAAATTTTTTCCCGGGGGAAAGACGTGTATCCATTTTTCTCTGTGCCGGGAAACCTTGTGTTGAGCGCTTGGTGTGTGTGTGTTTTGGTGTGTGTGGGGTTGTGTGTGTGTGGGTGTGTGTTGGTGGTGTGCTTTGAGTTAGAATGAAAATTTTTTCGTGTTTCTCAAAATTTTGCCTTCAGGGTTTTTGGGGGGAAAAGGGGCTCTATACATACCTTTTAATTCATTACATTGCATTAATTACCCCCATTTTAAGCTGAGGATAAATTTAAAATTTTTAAAAAAAGATGAGAGAATTAAAGAAGGGGAGTATCGTGGGTACGAAACAGCAGATGTTTAACCCACGCATCCCGCCCAGCAAACTGGGGCAGAACTTTAGGCCCCCCCCACAAAAGTTTTGTTTTTTTTTTTTGTTTTAAAATTTTTTTTTTTTTTGGGGCGGCGCGGGGCGGCCCCGGCGGCGCGCGCGTTTTGTGTGTGTGTGTGTGGGAATGTAAAAAAGGGTTTTGTTGGGTTTGTTTGGGGTCGGACCCCCCTGGTTTGTGGGCGCTTGGGGTGTGTGTTTTGTGTGTGTGTTTTGTGGGGTGGGGTGTGTGTGTGTGGGTTTTGTTTTTGTGTGTGGGCATGGTGCATGGGCATGCCGTGTTGGGGTGGGGTTTTTGTGTGTGTGGTGTTGTGTGGGTGTTGGGGGTTTTTCTTGTCTGTCTGGGGCCCCCCAAAATCTTTGGGCCCCGTAATTAAAAAATTATCAGTGGGATCTGAAAATTTTAGATCTAGAACGGGGAGTCTCCCCAATACGGGCATCATCCAGGCGCGTCGATGAAATGGTTGGGGAAATGTCGCGCATGCAACCCGCCACCCCCAGAAAGCTCTGCCGGACCCCCCAAAAGGGAAAGGGAAACAGGGACGACCGGAGGAAAACCTGGCGGGGAAACAAACAGGGAGCTGAAAAAGCCCAAAGGACTGACTCTCAACACGGGCCCCCAGGGGCCTGCAGACAGAGCCAGATGGAGATTCTTGTCACAGCCTCAAGCGCCAGCGGGGGGGGAGAGGTAAAAAAGATTTTAAAAATGAACGTCCCTTCAGAAAAAACAAAAAAAAAACAAAAAAAAAGGGGAAAATTCTTTGTGCAAAAAGATTCAAGAGGACATCTGAAAAGAACTAAATCTTTTTTCCCAAATTGATTAATTTGCACACCCCCCCCCCCCCCCCCCCCCCCCCCAACCCCACAAAACACACACAACACACCCCCCAAACACACACCCCACACACCCCACACAAGTTTTTTTTTTTTTTTTTTTTAAAATTTGAATTGCACCTCGGGACCTGTGGTGTAAAGCGATCCCTCTGGACAAAAAGGGGGTCGGGGACACCCCCCCCCCCCCCTCAAAAACCCCTCTTAGGTCGCAAAAATTTTTCCTTTTTCCCCCAACCCCCCCAAAAAGGTGATTAAGGATCGAACGGGTACCTTGGTTTTCCAGCTATCTGACTGGCAAATCAAGTGTCCTAACTTTCCAAGTAAATTTTCAATTAAAAGTGAATGTAAAATTTAAATTTTTAAAAGCAACACACAAACTGTTTTTTTACAGATTTTTTTTTCTTTTTAATAAAAAACAGATTCAAGAAAGGGGGGAAAAAGACGTTGTTTTTAGTTTTTCCATAGAAAACCCCAATAAATTTTTTTTTCCAAAAAGTCCGGTTCAAAAACAATAATGGCGGGTTAAACGATGAAAAAAATTTAAAACAAAAGGTGTAACTGCATAACAAACAAAAAATAGGACTTTTTTAAAAAACGATAATGCTACAAAAAAAATGGGAGCCAGTCGGGATGTAAAACTGTCTAGCGCTTTTTGCTTTTAATACACCCAAACCAGTACCATTTTTTTTAATATTACTTTTTCCCCAGGGCCCCCGGTAAAGGGGCACACTTTTTGAATAACCGTTTCCCCTTTACGCCCCCCAAAAATTTTCCCTGACAAAGAAAATTTTTAAAACCCCTTTCCCCTACGTTACACTCCCCTTGTTTCTTTTTCCCTTTATATACATTCATAGGGCATTGATTTAAACGGCCCAAGGTCGTCAGCCGCGGAAAAATTTAAATTTTGATCCGATGTGCGAAGTTCGGTGAGAAAAGTGGTATGAACGAAAGGGATTTCCACCCCTATTAAGACCAAACAGACCCCCCAAACTGGAGCACCACATGACGGGAAAAAAATGGTTAAAACTGCCCTTTTTTCCCACTTTTTTAAAAGTTCCATGCTGTTTCCAACACAGCGAAAAAAAGACCGGGGCCCCGGTACAGTGAAGGACATTTGATCACGGTTGTAACGGGAAAAAGATTCCAAAAAAGAATGTCCCACTTTTGCTGGCCCCAGTTGTTGGTGTGATGCCATGACGTAAAAAATTTTAGTATTACGTTTTCTAAAATTTTTACGTCTTCTATAACATCATTAAAGGGGTTTTTCCGCACTGCCCCCAGAAAATTTTTTTAACACCAATGGGGAAAAAAAAAAAAGAAAAAAACCTTTTCCAAAAAAAAGAATATAGGTTTCTTTGGGTTTGGATTCGACATTTGAAAAGTAGTTACCCGATCGAAAAAAAAACTTACTTTTAAGAATATTTTGACAGGGTCGCCCTGTCTTCTTCAGCTCACTGTTTGCTGTGTGCGCAGGCGAGGCTTGATGGGAGACGATCTTGTGTGTGGGGGGGGGGGGGGGGGGGTGGGGGGGCGTGGGGGGGTGGTGGGTTGGTGGTGTGTGATCTGATTTCAAGGATTGATTGTAGAGGGGGGGGGGGGGGGGGGAGTTCAAGGGGCTTGATCTCTGTTCAGGTGGGGCGTCTGGTCTTGATTCGATGGCTTCTTTAAACTTTTCTTTTTGTGAGGAAGGGCTCTGTAGATAGGATCTTGTTTCTTGGGGCTGAAACTGTGGCCTGTGGCTTGTAGAGTGTTCTATGTATGGCAAATAGGCTGGATCGGTTTTGATGTTCCTATAGACGGATGGTGAGTGGTCTTGCTGTCTCGCCAATGTAGGTATGGGTACAGTTTGACACCCATACCTGTACACTACACAAACTGTTGAGGGGGTCCGTTTTGTATTTGACACTGGTGTCAGTTGCTGCGTTCGGGAGTTGGTGGGTTTGGTGAAACACTTTGCTCCATTGTTGTTGGAAAGTCCTTGGCTAGACGCTCTGAGACTCCTTTAATGTAAGGGATACCCCACTTTCACAGTGTCCGTAATGTAGAAGGAGGGTAGCGTATTCGGGGTTGTCCCCACCCATCATGCAGGGTATCCAATTTAGCGGAAAGGGCAGTTCTTGATGTGTTTCTTCTTCTTTCAGCTCTTCCTCTTTAGTGGAACACAGTAACAAAAGAGGCTCTGTGCATGAGGGATAGTTGGACAAAAACAGATCTCTTGTGCTGGAGGGGGAGTGGTTAGAGTGAAAGTTCAGAATATTGGTCAGTGTGAGTGGGTTTCCTAGTAAACGGTGGTCTACCCTGTCATCATGGGTTCTGGTGCTGAGTGTGTCCAGGTACGGGATCTCCTTCTATTCAGTTTCGGAAGTGAACTGGATACTGTGCGTCGATGGAATTCAGGGTGAGTGGTGAGCTGTCAACCTCCGTCACCTGTATGTGGGTCATGGTGTCATCCACATTAGTAGGTACACATGCTGGGAGGGGTGGCAGCGGTCTCAAGGGCTATTTTTTCAAAATGTTCCATGTTTACAGGTTGGCTACCACTGGAGATACTGGCGAACCCATGCGCTCCTTGTTTCTCTGGGGACTATGGTTAGTAGAAAGAAACTCGTGGAGAGCGTGGCAGCAGAGAGTCTCAGAGAGAAGCCCCTTCAAGAAAGGGTTTTTTGGGCCCTTTATCTCCTGACATCTGGGGGGTTGGGCCACACGGTTCATGACCCCGGATGTCCCTCTGCTGCCCTTCCCCCCCCCCCCCCCCCCCCCCCCCCCCCCCCCCCCCCCCCCCCCCCCCCCCATTTTGGGGGCGAGCATGGGGGGAAATTCGAACCCTGACCTTTGGACATGCTCATTTTCACTTAATGACTCACACTTTACCTAAAAACAGGGAACACCTGTATTTGTAGGAAATTAAGCCTTTGAAGTTCACTTTGTCCACTTGAACAGTTTCCAGTTTTGACCCCTCCGCGCTTCTGCATTGCTTTCAGGCTCGGGTTTTTTTCCTCCCTGCAACGGGAGCGTTTCGAGTGTGTATGGAACTTTTCCTACAAACCCTCTAGCCCCAAATTTTCTGCAGTGAGGCTTTGACCTGATAGCTTCTCCCCTCAGGTGTTTGCCAGATCGCGTACTTTTCATCTTGTGATTTGAGCTGCCTCCATTCTGTTTCATATGGACCCGTGAGCTCGATCATGTTTCAGCGGGCTTGGTTGATGGGGAGTGGACTACTATGTCGGGGTTCATCCCACTCTTGCTGATGTTCTGGGTGACTTTCCATTCTGGGAGGTCTGCAGTGCACTCCAGTCATTTGCCGTCCGGGCAGATTGCTGCATGTTCCGAGTGGACTGTTGTTTTGGCCATGATTGCTTGCTCTGCCATGAGAATGTTGCGGGTGTTTTGGGTCTAAATTTCCCCTTTTGGGGTTTGTTGGTATAGCCCAGATACTTGACAATCCCCTTTGAGCACTTGGTTGTGCCCATGTGTTATTCCTTGAGCCAGGGCTACTTTACATGGCTTAGGACATGCTCCACTTTTTGGGTTTTTATGGAGGGGGGCATGCAGGTTTGTCTGTTTTTCCCCAATCACCAGGTTTGCATTGAGGGCAGAAGGTCATATGCGTTGAGAATGAAGTGATCTGAGAGGGGCATGTGCAAAATTTTCTTTCCCAGTGAAAAACCCTTTTTGGAAGTGCATTCTCCCACTTTTGTCATTCCCCTTTGCTGGCTCTGTGACTGTTTTTTTGGAGTCTTTTGGTCTTTTTCCCTTTTCTCATTCCTGAATAAAAGTCTCTTTTGGCTTTCCTTTGGGCCTTTGAACAATTCAGTTTTGGTCACCCCGTCTTGTCTGTTGGTCTGGGTGTGTCCTGTTTTTTTTTTTTTCCTGATCTTGAGACTTTCTTTGCAGAACCCATCGCCTTTTGGGACTTTCCATTTTCTGCCTGTCTTCAGTTTGGGCTTGTTCTTTTTACCCCTTGTTCCTGAGTCCCCAAAGCATGCTTTGAAGTTGATCCCTTTTCCCGCTTTGTATTCTTCCAGGAAGGATTTCAGTGGTGTTTCGCTTTGCTTTGGGGACAGTACAGCGTATGTCAGTCAGACAGGGGTGGGGACACCAACCCCTTTCCTTGTGAATTGTTGATTTGGCTTCCATTGCCTCAACTGTGCTGGTGAAAATGTCGTATATCATCGAGGCATAGGAGCTTTGGTATCAGCATGAACTGCGAACCAGACCTTGTATTTGCAGGGAACCCACGGGTAATGGTTTCCAACTTCTTCCACATTTTTGGTTTCGTTTGCTCTTTGTGTGTCTTTCAGCGTTCATCATACCCCTCTTCCAAGGCTCTTGACTGGCTCTTTGTGCTGTTGGAATGGCCTGGTTGGCAAAAACTGAAGACCACAGATTCGGGCCACTTTTCCTTTCCTCGTGAGAGGGTCCATGTTTCTTGGCTTGAACTTCATTCTGGATGAGGCAACTATGTGTCCAGCCTTTTTCCGCACATGACGTGTCTCGTCTTCGCTGGATGAAAAACACTGTGTGTTTATCAGAAGGCCCCCCTTTAGAGGGGGCATTTGTATCCCATCACCCCAAATCTGTTTGTTTTTGCGTTGGCTTTTGCTGCTTCAAGATGATTCCATTGCCAACCCCGGGAAAAGTGTTGGGGAAATTGTCGCAATTGCAATGCCCCCTTCCAAGTTGATCCATTGTTGTGGACCCTTTGGTTTTTGGAACCCCATTTTTAGAAGCCATTGGGAAATACTTCTTTGGGGTGTTAGCAGATGTTCTTTGGCACCCTGGTACATCTCAAGAGCCAACTGTATCATCTCATGGGGTACAGATCCATATCCGTTTTCCCGTCAAGCACACTACGTCCAGGGGCTCTTTCGTTTTTGCTCTTTGGATTGGGCCCAGATCATTGTGGCGTGTTTTAAAGCAGTTTTCGATGGGATGCCCCCTTTTTGGGCTGACAACCAAAATACTTGTTTTCCATGAGGTACTTGATCAGCCCTTTCTGCCATGACAGAGAGAAGATTTTCTTCGACGTTCTGTAGTGATATTGGCCCCGAACTGGCCGTGAACTTCTGGTTTCTCCAAGTGACCGCAGCGCCTGTTTGGGGCACTCCAAAAACCCCTTTTGGGCATTTCTTGTATAGCTGGTAAGGTATTCCGTTTGGCCCTGGTGATGATTTTGGGTTGGCTTGGGCGCCCCTTCTTGATTTCGCCAACGTTGGGGCTTGCCCCCTTTAACTGTTCCCAGGGTTTTGGTTTGGGGGCCACACCAGACCTTGAATGTTGGTGGTGCTTTGCTCTGTGAGTCAGGTATGTTTTCCTCAGAGGTTGTCAATAACTCCTTATGGTCCCAGTTTTTGGTGCTAAACAGTGTTCTGGCAAAAATGGAAGGGGTTCTATGAAGAAAACGCTTATGGTTAAATGAAAAGTAGGGTGCTAGGAGGCACAGTTTCCAACAGTTCTAGCACCTGTTTTGTTAGTGAAGTTCACAACTGGTGACGAAGGTGGTAGTCATCCTCAATCTTCTCCCGGAATGATTGGAGGAGCCTTGGGTTCAGGGATGCTAGGTGAACACAGTGCACAAACAACATAGGAGACAAGTTTCTCCCCTGGAGCCAGTTGCTGGTTTTCCATCTTCTGTACAGAAAATCTGTGGATGTTGGGACTATGTGGTGTCAGTCTGCCTGACTGAAGGTCCAATATTTGTGTCAGAATTTGGAGGCATTGTACTTGACACTGCCAACAGCTGGAACATGGGGTGGAGGGAGGGCATCCTTCTTGTGTATCTTGGGTTTATCCATACAGCTAAGGCGGTGATTCTGAAGTGGGGTAAAGGACGTTGGTAAAGATTAGGGGAAGATAGAATCTTCGTTCTTCCATTTCTTTAGCAGGTCTGATAAGCTGGTTTTTACTTTCTTCGTAGGGTCAGTCTTGAGTTTTTCATAGGTATCTGTTATCACTGAGAAGTCTGTTACTTTCTTGTTGCACTCATCTTGCGGTAACAATACTGTGGTTTCTACCTTTGTCAGCTTTGAAAAGCCACAGGCCACAGTCATCGGCCCCCAAGAAACCAAGATCCTATCTACAGAGCCCTTCCTCACAAAAATGAAAAGTTAAGAAGCATTCGAAATTAAGACCAGACGCCCCAGCCCTGAACGGAGATCAAGCCTTTGAACCCCCCCCCCTCCCATCTCACCAATCAGATCCTGACAACCGTTTACCCCCACAACAGTCGTCCCATCAAGCCTCGCTGCCACAACAGCAACAGTGAGCTGAGAAGACAGTGGCGACCTTGGTCGAAAATATTCTCTAGTAAGTTTTTGATCTGAGTCTGTAACTACTTTTCTAATAATGTCTTTCAAAAATGATTCAAGGTTAGTGACAAACAACATCGTCACAAAATTAACATCAAGTCGTCCAGCTGGCTCTGTAGCAGCGTTCTCAGCTGCAATCAGCAGGACACTATGTTGCCACCCTTTGCCACTAAATTGCAAACAAAAATTTCCTTGAACCATGGCATGTTTATCTTAGAATAAGATGGCCCTAGGTGGGGGCTGCGCTGCCAGTAGGGTCCCATTGAGCTGAATCGGGGATGGCCGTGCTGCATCAGTTTCATTGGGGTTGATGGGTTGTTGTTGGGGAGGAGCGTTTGGTTATGCGTGGTGGGGGTTTTTGTTGGGTTATGGAGCGGGGCTTGTTTGTTTTAGTTTGTTGTGTGTTTTGGGGGGTGTGTTGTTGGGTGGTGTAGGAACGTTTTTTTAAAAAGGAAATACCAAAATTTTGAAATAAGTTTTTTTATTTACCTGAGAGGGCCTTTAGCACAAAGAAAGGGCTACTTCTTTATTCCGTTGCTATTATACCTAGGACGGTTTCGCAACGTACAAGTCCTGATCTGATCCCGATCCTGACGTTTCAGAACTTTACTTGGTCTTCTGTCATGTCTCTTTAATTTCCCAAGGGACCGTCTGGACAGAGCAGATCTGCTGCAGCTGCTACACCGTGTACTATAAGATGGTAAAGATGATGATGATGATGATGATGATGATGGATGGTGATGATGATGATGATGATAATGGTGATGATGATGATGATGATGATGGTTGATGAGGATGATGATGATGATGATGATGATGATGTTGATTGATGATTTATGATGATGTACAACTCGGTGACAGGTGTGGAATATTGTTAAACATAATGTATACTGGAATGGAAACCCATGGGCTTGGTTGAAATATAGGGGCCTTGTACAGTGCTCAGGCATATGCTGCAGTTGTGTTATGTTTTAGTCTAACTGACCGAAAGTGTACTTAGTTTATAACGATTAGTTCTGTGCCATGTACGTACGCAGTGTAGTACAGTTAGAGTGATACAAGGCAATGAAATAGTAGGTAGCGTAGCACATCTCAATTTGACAACTGTATATATGTGAGCGTTGTGCTACGTTGTGCAATATAGTGCATTTCAGCGTTAGTGAAGTATGGTGTAGTGTTCGGTGTAGAGTAGTGTCGATATAGTGTAGTGTGTTATAGTGTAGCATGTATGGCGCTGTGTTGTGTTGTGTAGAGTAGCATAGCATTGTGTTGTGTAGCGTGGCGTACTGTTGTGTTGTTAGTGTCGCATAGCATTGTGTTAGTGTAGTGTAGTGTAGTGTAGTGTAGTGTAGAATTGTAGTGTAGTGTAGTGTGTTAAAGTAGCTCGTAGCGTTTTGTTCTGTAGTGTAGCATTATGTTAGTGTAGTGAAGCATAGCGTTGTGTTGTGTAGTGTAACATAACGTTGTGTTGTGTTAGTGTGGTGTAGGCCTTTTGTAGTGTAGTGTAGCATAGCATAGCGTGGTGTGGTGTGGTGTACTGTTGTGTGGTCTTGCGTGCTGTGGTGTTGTGTGGGGTAGTGTGGTTTTTGTTGTGTGGTTTGGTATTGTTTAGTGGAGATACAGTGTGACATGATGCGTGTGGTATGGGTGTAGTACGGTGCAGTTGTGGTTTGTGGTGTGCTGGGGCTGGGGCTGTGCTGTGGGGGTTTGTTATACTGCACCCTATCTTGTGAACTCTGGTGTAGTTTATTGTACATTGTGTTTTCCCCATTGCACTGTTTTCAACTGCAGTATAATGTAGCTTTGTGTAGTGTAGTTGTAGTGTTAGTGAAGTGCAGTACATGCAGTCCCAGTGCTAGTGCAGTGCATGTGCAGTGCAGGCAGTGCAGTGCCGTGCAGGCAGTGTAGTGTAGTGTTAGTGGTAGTGTTGTGTTTGTTAGTGTATTTTAAAGTGTAGTGTTAGTGCTGTAAAGTGTAGTTTTAGTGTAGTTGTAGTGTGCGCTATGCATTATAGCGTAACTTTATCAGCTGTGCTTTTTAAACCCAAAACAGGTTTTGGTTTTTATCGTTGTTTCTTTTTTATTTGCTTGTTGGGAGGGGGTAGGGAGGGAGTGAGGGAGGGGAAGGGTGAATGCTTTGTTCATATGTATTTGTTTATTTGTTCTTGAGTCAAGATGTGGGTTTTTTTTCCCGGGGAGTCAAGTTAGAGTGGGGTGAGATTTCTAAATTCTTTCTGTTTTTCACTGGGACTGGAAAACATGTAGAACGTGGGAAGGGAAGCAGAGAGAGAGTAGAGATGAGAGAGAGAGAGGAGAGAAAAGAAAAGAGAGAGGAGAGAGAGAGAGAGAGAGAGATCCGGATTTCGGATTTCGGGATTCGGAATTCAAATCCGTTTAATTTCATTTAGGCCAAGGCCCCTTATGAGGGGAATTGTGAACAACAAGGAATATTGAAGCAGCGCTAGTTATGATTTAACAAAGAATAAAAATGGTGATACAAACAAAATTTCTTAAGATGTGGCAGTTTCTCGAACTTGTATGTTTTTTGAAAGAAACATTGAAAGACCTCTAACAACTTCAACTGATTGAGAAGACATTAATAAACACAATTTAAAATTTAAACACGGTTGATTATAATACTTAGGTTTGATGAACTTTTCACGAATACCATTAAGAACTGGACAGCAAAGAAAAAAATGTATTTCATCTTCTTGTGCTACGTTACAAAAATGGACAAATCAGATCCTCGTTGTTGGCCATTCTGTATCTTAAAGGTGCACTTTTAATTCTGATATTCGTAATCAAAACCCGTGTTGTAACATATGTAAATGTCTATCAATATTAGCGGTCAAATATGGTTTCAAATCATGCACACTGCAAAAATTGGTATAGAAAACTAAATCTATCACTCTTGTGAATTGGTCAGACCATTTTTGCATGTACAATCTATTAATCGTTGTTTTGAAAATACTTATAAATGCTTTGATATTTCCCACTCCCTGATTTAGCCAGGCATAATCCAAACCCATATTCTGTCAAACAAATACGAATTTTGGGAAAGGCCCAAGTTATTTTTTACCTTGAGTCCATATCAGAAGCATATTGTAGGTTTTTTTTTAGGAATTCTATCGTTACACATTTGCAATAACTTAAGCCAATACGAATGCAATTAACAGCGATACAACAGATATTGGGTAGCGATTAGTTTTTTCCATAATCATATCATTCGGCGACGTCTGTTTACACCAAGAAACTTTTTTAGAGCAAATAAATGAACAGATTCGCAACAAGTTGCAGCTTTGTCTAAGCCCATAATTCAAAAGCCGTTTAAAATACAACGGGCTGTACTTGGGTATCGAATAACTTGATGAATACCTTAAAGGATGTATTATTTTAAAACATACAAAATTTTTCATAAAAAATAGTAAAGCATTCTTTGCCCCACTTGCCAAATCTTTACAAGCACCTGTGAAACTCAACCGTTTTAGAAAACATTTATACCTAAATACTTGTATGCATTAACAACTGGCAATTAACATCATCATAAACCCATCTTTCCCTTGCACCAAGATAGCCCCCCTTACGAACACAATTTATATTACTTTTTGACATATTATCTTTTAATTGAAGTGTACCCGCAGCACGTCGTAAATTATTCAATTGAGTCTGCAGACCGACAGACGTTTCTGATATCAAAATAATATTTATCAGCTAATAAGGAATAAACAACTCTAAGGTATCAAAAAAGACAACAAGGCACCATGTCTTCCTTCTTGATAACTTCTATAGCAGTTCATTTTATAAAAAAAGAAAATAAAACTGGACTACATGCATCTCCTTGTCTGACCCAGCTGTACAGTTAATAAAATTGTCAGTTTACCTCCACCAACGGACTCTAGCTCTGACAACATTTTTACATGCTTTAATACACCTATAGAGTTTACCGCATATTTCCATTTGTTTGTAGTATTGGCCAAAGTATATTTCTATTGATTCAATCAAATGCCTTTTGGAAATCTATAAAAAACAACATATAGCTTACGATTACGAGGAAAACTGGCTTTTGGATAAGTGCCAAAAAAAGTAAACTTTTGTCCACGGTCGAATAACCCTTTTTGAATCCTGCTTGCTGTTCCCGGTTATAAATTTTTCTCATCAACCCATTCTTGTATTCTCCTATTAATAATCATTCCAAATAGTTTATGCTAATGTCACTAAGGGAAATTCCTCTATAATTATTGGGATTGTCCACATCTCCTTTTTTAAATATAGGGGAAAATAAATTTATTCACACCAATTATCAGGGTACAAGCCCTCATTAAATAACTTATTTTAAAAAATTTTATGAAAAAAATAGAGAGAGGGGGAGAGAAAGAGAGAGAGGAGAGAAGAGGACGAGAAGAGAGAGAGGAGAGAGAAAGAGAGAGAGAGAGAGACACTTTGACACTTTGATATTTTATTGTCTTTACCCAAAAAGGTCTTTTGACAAGGGGGGATAGGTACCAGAACAATAACATTTCCCTCTTCCTTTCCTGCAAACAAATAGTACACATTCATTCCTAGTGTGCACCAAATCAAAGGTTAAAAACAAATAAATTCATAACATTTCCTTATGTCCTCACGCACAGGAGTAATGCAGTTAGGAAAAAAAACCCACCTTAAGACTGACTCCACCATCCACTCGATCAATTATGACAATGTATCTTACTGATCTCTTCCACTTGCGATGAATGATAATATTCATTCAGATATCTCTTATAATGCATGATCTTAAATTTCACTATCCTTACACTGTCTAATTTTCAATGCTTCTGCGATGAATTTCGCAACTGATTTAATTACAAGTTCATCTGATGATAACACGACAGCAACATTTTGTCTTTTCGCTGTATCTAACTGGAAAAGTGAACAATTTGTCCGCACTTCATTATAAGCAGTAGAGTGGAACAGAAAGTGTTCTTCGTCATCAATAATGTGTCTACATGCAGGACAAGGAGATTCTGTGGATGTTTCACATTTCAAACCATCTTTTGTTCGCATTAAAACCTAAAGTTCTCAACCTAAATCTTGCATAATGTATTATGTACCATCTATCTGTTATGACATTGAGAAGCTTTTCAGAATGAAACACATTCTTAAATGAGAAAACCAGCGATATCTTTCTTTACTTTCCATATCTGAGTGCCAATTCTATTTAAAAGAACAAATAAGCCTGCCTTTAAATTCCGCAATAAAAACTGTTGCTCATTCCCTACTTCCTGGGCCATCCACACTATTCCAAAAACCCTGTTCTGAAAGGACTTTCTTTACTTTATGAGCCCAGTTTTCTTTACGACAAGAAAGCAGAAGAGCACACAAAACAAAGTGGTGAAGTAACGCAGTTTTAATGCACGACACAAAACAGGACAAGAAATGTTCGGCAATATGCCTTCCTCAGCGACAAAAAAAATACAGACATAAACATGCACAATACTCCCCTTGTGAAGCCAAGTGGTGAATGAAGTAGACAGAGGGACAGTGGGAGAGAGGGTGAGTAGAGTTCGAGGAAATAGGGCACGAGGAAAGAGGGTAGAGTAAAGTGAGGAGGAGGAAAAGGAGAGAGAGAGAGAGAGAGAGAGAGGAGAGAGAGGGGAGGGTGGAGAAAAGAGAGGGGAGAGACAGAGAGAGAATGGAAGTAGAGGAAGAGTGGAGAATGGAGAGAGAGAAGAGGAGGGAAGAGAGAGAGTGAGTGGAGGGGGGAGGGAGGTGTGATGGTATGTATGTGGGTGTGTTGCATATGAATGAAAATGAACAAGAGGAAAACACAATAAATAAAATACAATATGCTCAAAAAAGCATTTTAAATGACAAGGGGGGGGGGGGGGGGGGGGGGGAGGGAGGAAGGGGAGGGGTAAGGGGAGGACAAGTGGGGGGAGAGGGGGAGGGGGGGGGGGGTAGGGGGGGGGGGGGGAGGGAAGGAAGAGGGGGGGGGGGGGGGGGGGGGAAGAAAGGGGAGAAGCCCGAAGAAAAAACCATTAGCCAGACGCTAAAGCACCCGACCCAAGTCTGCCAAGGGTAGGTGCCCTACCCAAGCACCAGGGGTGAGAGGAACGGGAGAAGAGAAAAAAAAGAGAGAAAGGAAGGCACCCCCCCACATTTAAAAAAAAAAAAAAAAAAAAAAAGCACTTGCCCGCGGGCACCACACACACACACACACACACACACACACACACACACACACACACACACAACAACAAACAACAAACAACACACACACACACATACATACAAGTGCGCACGCGCGCATGAACAACCACGCACGCACACATACACACGCCAATAAGCACACACCACACAACCACACATATACCTAAAAAAAAAAAAAAAAAAAAAAAAAAAAGGATGGGGCGGTGGGTGGTGGGTGGAGGGGGGGGGGGTTACAATGGGGGAATAAATGGGTAAATGTACAAACAAGGCATACATTAAGACATTTTGGGTTAAAGCACAGGGAGGTAGGTGGTGCTATGGTGGCGCAACAGAAAAAAGGCAAAAATAAGAGCGTTAAAGCAAAAGATAGATATGAGGTCATGATGAGAGGCGCTAACAACACTCCCAATGACCACCAAAAAAAAAATTATCTATACATATATATATATATATATATATACAGATAGATAAAATAAAGGGAAAAAAGAGGGGGGGAGGAGGGAGGGGAAAGGGGAGGGGGCGGGGGAAAGGAGAGACATAAAGAGAAGAAAAGAAGGACCTAAAGAAAGGAGGGAGTATGTGGGAGGGCGAGAGGTACCAAAACCAGCATACCCTATTCTCAGTTCTTGAGGCTCCGCAGACTCTGCTCTGAGAACTCTGTCTTTGATGTAAAAAGCCCTTGAAATGAAACAGTTCTTCCTTGATCGCCACTACCCCGAAGACATCATTGATCGTGCTCTCCAGAAAGTCCAGCTCATCGCCGCCCACAAGCTCTGGAACCGAAACCCCAGGAATCAACCAGAGACAGACCTGTTGTCAGCCTGCTCTACCACCCTTCTGTCCACCAGGTGCGCAAATTCTCCAAACCAACTGGAACATCCTTTAGTCTTGTGCCCACTCAGCTAGAATTTTTTCCCAGCCCCCCCCCTAGTTGCCTACAAACGGACAAGAATATCCGTGACATGCTTGTGCGTTCCAGTCTCCAGCCTCACAGACGTCAATCTTCTGTAGGCACAAGCCCATGCAATCTGCCCAACTGCAAGACCTGCCCCTTCATCTGTATTGCCATTGAAGTGAAAGGACCCAGTTCACGCATGACTGTCTCCAAATTCTTCAACTGCCAAACCACTAACCTGATTACATCATCCACTGCACCGTTTGCTCTAAACTTTACATCGGCGAGACCGGACGCACTTTGACTGTCAGATTCAAGGACCACCTCGCTGACATTAAATAAACAGGGACAAACCAGTAGCCAAGCACTTCAACCTCCCCAGCCATTCTGCACACAATGCAAGAGTGAAGGGCTTGTGGCTCATGAAAACTAGTGACTCTAGAGACAGGAAGGATATGGAGTCTCACCTGATTCAAAAACTGGGCACCAGAAATCCAGCTGGTATCAAGGGAAAAAGCTTAGCAATTCTGTGTACTTCTTTTTCCCGAGCCAGATCAGGGGGACAATGACTTATCATTCCCTTTCCCTATAGTACTTACCTGTGCATGGTTGGTCTGCATCAGTGGCCTCTTCGTGACCGTAGAGCCTAGCGCCTACTGGAATGATCGTTTGAGAGCCTATATCTTTTGCCAGGAGTTTCTGAGTAGGGTTAGCTCCCCAGTCTCCTGTCTTTTTTTTTTTTTTTTCTATTTTCCTTTATTTTATTTATTCATTTATTTTTCTTTTCATTTTTTTGTATCTATCCCTCTCCTTCCTACCTTCCTTTGCCCCTTCTCTCTCTCTCCCCCCCTCCTCTTTTTTTTCCCCTCCCCTTCCCCCCCCCCTTCTACCCTTCCCTACCCCTCCTACCCTTCCCTACCCCTCCTCCCCCTTTCCCTTTCTTCTCCCTCTCCTCCTCCGTCCTTGTTCCTTTTCTGTCGTCTCTGAAGGGCTCCTTCCCCTTTCGTTCCTTCTCTTTACTTTCCCTCTTACTTCCTTTCTCTCAACTTTTGACCTCCACTATTCTCTCTCTCACACCCCACCCTCCTCCCTCTCGCCCTCCCACATACCCCCTCTTTTCTTTAGGTCCTTCTTTTTCTCTTTATGTCTCTCCTTCTTTCCCCAGCCCCCTCCCTTTCCCCTCCCTCCTCCCCCCTTTTTTCCCTTTATTTATCTATCTGTATATATATATATATATTATTATATATAGAATGGTACTGAGGATCAGCGCAATCTTAAAAACAGTGCTCAACCACAGTGGGAGCGACATTTGTTATATTAAAAGCAAGTTAAAATCAAGCTTCTAAAAAAATCTACAAATTTGTTTCACGCTGTGCGGTCGTCAGGATGTGATGAGCTTGTGTTGCCAGTGCCACGTATATATATAGCACTAGCTGGTTTGCTGTTGTTTTTTTCCCGTGCTACATGTGTTTCTCAGGTGTTGGTTTTTTTCGCTGATAGGAACTTCCATCTGTGTCTGCAATTGTTAACCATTTCTGTTCTAACATTTAGAGTTGCCAACTGTGGTTTACATAGTATAATGTATTTCTCTGTTAGGCATAGATTGCATTTTTTTGAAATGTTGTTGTACGATGCTGCTCTTTTTAAAATTTTCCAAGATATGTTGTAGTCTACGCTTTTTTCTTTAAGTTTCCAAATGTATTTACTCAATTCTGTTTGGTTTTTGTATCTTTCTTTGTTGAATGATTGTTTATGGTTTGCATATCTAGTTTTGAATTGGTTTTCCGTGATACCTACATATGTTTCTTTTGCGTTCTCTGATGTTACAGTGGCTTGGTACACAATGTTGTTATAAAGGCATTTGTTGCTTAGGGGGCACTGTTCTTTTTTGGTACAGTTACAAGATTTCCTTTCGTTACCCTCCTTTTTTTCTGTGCTGCTTTTCATTTTGTTTGCTGAATCGATGGCATTTTTAAGGTTCGGCATACATGAATATGATAATTTGATGTTGTTTTTGTTGAATATCTTAAATAATTTATGGTCTTTTGGGAAAGATGATGTCAAGATTTTAAAGAATTCTTTCCCTACATTTGTTTTAACTCTTGCATCATATGGGGGATTGTACCATATGATATTCCTTTTCCTGTTCTTTCTGCATCTTTTTGTATCATTGTCTGGATCGTATCTTAGTTTGTAATTGTAGCCACTTGTATGTAACGCCTCTTGGTATTCAGCTGTAGCGTTGTTGAATACTGTTTCGTTACATGACAAATTGGATAGTCTTTTATTTATGCTTTTGGGTATTGTTTTCAGTATGGAGGGTGGGTGATTGCTTTTGATGTTTACATAAACAGGCGTGTCATTTGGTTTCTTGTATGGTTTATATGTGTGTGGTTGAGGTCTAACGTTATGTCTAAATAGTTCACTATCTTTTTGTTTGCTTCTATTGTGATTTTTAAGTTTTGGTTGTGGAAAATTTTACACAATTCTTTTTTCTTATTTTCAATATTTCTAGGGTTGTCATTCAGAGCGGCAAGGCCGTCATCCCTGTACAGTCCAGTTTGTTTTCCAAGTTTTTTTTGAATATTGGATAACATGAATAGTCCGACAAGCTCGCAAGTCTCGGCACCATCGTTATGATCCCATTGTGACATCGAAAGTTGAATTCCTGCTTGTGTTCTTAATCCAGGTTTCATTTTTATTGTGCAGTAAAGTTTTCTTTGTGTGGAAAATGATTTCCATTTCTGACCCTGATATTTCTGTGTACTTGTTGGCAAATTTTATAGCTTTAGTTAGTAGCTTTTCATCTATAGATGGGTAGAAATCTACTATGTCAAATGTTATAAAAACTGTATTTTCTTGTTTATTGAGGTTTTTGAACCATTGTATTACTTCATATGTGTTTTTCCAGAGATTGAGTTCAGTGTTTTCTTTTATGTTTTTTATGGTTTTCTCTAAGATTTTTTTACTAATTTTCCCTAGTTCAGATTTGGAAGGGTTTATCAGTCTACATGTTGGGTTGTTCAAGAAATTGGGTTTGTGGTCTTTAAGTGTAATAAAGGCTTCTCTAGCTGCTGTGGTCTCTACTCTGTCACTTAGGTCCATTTGGTGCACAAGTTCCTTTTCTTTCTTTCTGATGTGATCATATGTAGCCTTGTCAGCCTTTCTGTAATTTTTCTGGATATTTTTATCAAGGAGTTTTGAGTACTCTGAACTAGGGAAAATTAGTAAAAAAATCTTAGAGAAAACCATAAAAAACATAAAAGAAAACACTGAACTCAATCTCTGGAAAAACACATATGAAGTAATACAATGGTTCAAAAACCTCAATAAACAAGAAAATACAGTTTTTATAACATTTGACATAGTAGATTTCTACCCATCTATAGATGAAAAGCTACTAACTAAAGCTATAAAATTTGCCAACAAGTACACAGAAATATCAGGGTCAGAAATGGAAATCATTTTCCACACAAAGAAAACTTTACTGCACAATAAAAATGAAACCTGGATTAAGAACACAAGCAGGAATTCAACTTTCGATGTCACAATGGGATCATACGATGGTGCCGAGACTTGCGAGCTTGTCGGACTATTCATGTTATCCAATATTCAAAAAAAACTTGGAAAACAAACTGGACTGTACAGGGATGACGGCCTTGCCGCTCTGAATGACAACCCTAGAAATATTGAAAATAAGAAAAAAGAATTGTGTAAAATTTTCCACAACCAAAACTTAAAAATCACAATAGAAGCAAACAAAAAGATAGTGAACTATTTAGACATAACGTTAGACCTCAACCAACACACATATAAACCATACAAGAAACCAAATGACACGCCTGTTTATGTAAACATCAAAAGCAATCACCCACCCTCCATACTGAAAACAATACCCAAAAGCATAAATAAAAGACTATCCAATTTGTCATGTAACGAAACAGTATTCAACAACGCTACAGCTGAATACCAAGAGGCGTTACATACAAGTGGCTACAATTACAAACTAAGATACGATCCAGACAATGATACAAAAAGATGCAGAAAGAACAGGAAAAGGAATATCATATGGTACAATCCCCCATATGATGCAAGAGTTAAAACAAATGTAGGGAAAGAATTCTTTAAAATCTTGACATCATCTTTCCCAAAAGACCATAAATTATTTAAGATATTCAACAAAAACAACATCAAATTATCATATTCATGTATGCCGAACCTTAAAAATGCCATCGATTCAGCAAACAAAATGAAAAGCAGCACAGAAAAAAAGGAGGGTAACGAAAGGAAATCTTGTAACTGTACCAAAAAAGAACAGTGCCCCCTAAGCAACAAATGCCTTTATAACAACATTGTGTACCAAGCCACTGTAACATCAGAGAACGCAAAAGAAACATATGTAGGTATCACGGAAAACCAATTCAAAACTAGATATGCAAACCATAAACAATCATTCAACAAAGAAAGATACAAAAACCAAACAGAATTGAGTAAATACATTTGGAAACTTAAAGAAAAAAGCGTAGACTACAACATATCTTGGAAAATTTTAAAAAGAGCAGCATCGTACAACAACATTTCAAAAAATGCAATCTATGCCTAACAGAGAAATACATTATACTATGTAAACCACAGTTGGCAACTCTAAATGTTAGAACAGAAATGGTTAACAATTGCAGACACAGATGGAAGTTCCTATCAGCGAAAAAAACCAACACCTGAGAAACACATGTAGCACGGGAAAAAAACAACAGCAAACCAGCTAGTGCTATATATATACGTGGCACTGGCAAACACAAGCTCATCACATCCTGACGACCGCACAGCGTGAAACAAATTTTGTAGATGTTTTTAGAAGCTTGATTTTAACTTGCTTTTAATATAACAAATATATATATATATATATATATATATATATGTGTGTGTGTGTGTGTGTGTGTGTGTGTTGTGTGTGTGTATAGATATTTTGTTGTTGTTTTTTTTTGTGTTTTTTGTAGTCATTGGGAGTGTTGTTAGCGCCTCTCATCATGACCTCATATCTATCTTTTGCTTTAATGCTCTTATTTTTGCCTTTTTTCTGTTGCGCCACCATAGCACCACCTACCTTCCCTATGCTATACCCAAATGTCTTAATGTATGCCTTGTTTGTACATTTACCCATTTATTCCCCCATTGTAAACCCCCCCACCCACCACCGCCCCATCCTTTTTTTTTTTTTTTTTTTTTTTTAGGTATATGTGTGTGTGTGTGTGTGTGCTTATTGGCGTGTGTATGTGTGCGTGCGTGGTTGTTTTTATGCGCGCGTGCGCACTTGTATGTATGTGTGTGTGTGTGTGTGTGTGTGTGTGGGGTGTGTGTGTTGTGTGTGTGTGGTTGTACCCGCGGGCAAGTGCTTTTTT
>JAMYXO010002147.1:0-25208 GCA_033310375.1 Conus canariensis
AAACATAGAAAGCTTATGGAAGTGTTGGTGGTTTGCTAGGTTTTATTATAAACATAGAAAGCTAATGGAAGTGCAGTGATGAAGTCATGAATTGTTGCAAAAGTTTTGAGAAAGTGGTATGTTAGACAGTGAAATGTGAAGAAGATGATAGTTATTAGATTGACACTGACCACTGTGATTTGTACATTGTAGTTGTAGTTATGGTGAAAGGAAGGTATGGGGGAGAATGACCTGTTGGTTTTGAGACAGAGAAAGGTCTGATTATGGTAAGGAATGAGTGACATGTAATTCATAAGTTCGGTTGGAATGAGTAAAATAGTGTAATTCAGAAGTTCAGTCAACCTATGGTGTATGCTTTGTACACTTTAAACAAGGGTGGCACAGTGCAATTTTTTTTTTAATTATTTGCTATATTAGAAACACAACTCCATATTGGTAATGTTTGAAGGTTGGACTTACACCTGAGACAAAAAAGAAAGGAAGACCAGAAGTAATGGCTAATGAACTACACTGCCAAGGCCTACACCAGCATCCTCTTCTGTGGCTATTTCCCTCCTTGGACTTTTAGGCAAAGCATTATACTGTTTCACTGTCAGGTATTGTTTTCATTGTTATTTGATAATTGAAAATCAAGGCATGCTTGCAGTGACAGCCCAACTTCTTCAAAAAGGTGATGACCTTGTTTACCCCGTGACCCAAGTTTGCCTTTTTTCTTATTTGTAATTTGGAAGAGACTCTACCCAGATATTTAAATGAGTCTTTTCATGTTTACAGAGTTAATGTATAGTCAGGTTTTTCCTTCTACTTACATGTATTCACCAGAATTTAATGTCAGCGTTCTGGCCATTTGTCTCAGGTGGGAGAGCTAGAGTGTCGTGTTGCACTTAAATGTATTCACCAGAATGTAATGTCAGTGTTCTGGCCATTTGTCTCAGGTGGGAGAGCTAGAGCGTCGTGTTGCACTGGACTCTCTGCAGAAAGACGTGGATGTGGAGACTGCCACTGAGGCTGATCAGGGAATGCAAGAAAGGTATTGAACTGTTGATGACCATCATCAGATCAGGTATTGAACTGTTGATGTCCATCATCAAATCAGGTATTGAACTGTTGATGACCATCATCAAATCAAGTATTGAACTGTTGATGTCCATCATCAAATCAGGTATTGAACTGTTGATGTCAATCATTAACTCAGGTATTAAACTGTTGATGTCAATCATCAACTCAGGTATTAAACTGTTGATGTCAGTCATCAACTCAGGTATTGAACAGTTGATGTCAATCATCAACTCGGGTATTGAAAAGTTGATGTCAATCATCAAATCAGGTATTGAACTGTTGATGTCAATCATCAAGTCCGGTATTGAACTGTTGATGTCAATCATCAGATCAGGTATTGAACAGTTGATGTCAATCATCAACTCCGGTATTGAACTGTTCATGTCAGTCATCAGATCCGGTATTGAACTGTTGATGTCAAACATCAGATCAGGTACTGGAACTGTTGATGTCAAACATCAGATCAGGTACTGGAACTGTTGATGTCAAACATCAGATCAGGTACTGGAACTGTTGATGTCAAACATCAGATCAGGTACTGAACTGCTGAAGTCAAAATTTGATCAAAGAAGCATTTAACTGTTGAAGTCAGTTGTTTGATGAGGGAGTACAAGAAAGGTATTGATCTGTTAAAGCCAGCCTTCTAACAAAGAAATTCTGATGAAGGAGTGGTAGTCAGTATTCTTATGAAGGAATCCAAGAAAGTTATTGAACTGTTGAATGTAGTAATCTCATTAGGGAATGCAGGAAATGCATGTGTAGTGATATGATTAGGGAATGAAGGAAAAGGAAAAGTATTGCATTTTTTTAAAAATCAGACTACTCTTCTGTCAGAACTGGCCAGTCTCAGGAGTGTGGACTGTTTATGCTTGTAGTAATCCTGGAAAATCTTTCACATCACAGGGTGCAAAATATGTGCATCAGCTAGACATTGATTGCTTAGGACCAGCTTTTAGTGATCTGTAGCAAAGCCTGTACCTGTACACTTGTGTTGTCGAATAATTTCTAAAGAAGAAAGAGTGATCACAATGTTGCAGCTGGCTGTGGCTTACAATTTATATGTTTGTGTGTCAGCACACATGCAGGAGACAAAGTTGTATGATTACATGTCAAAGAAATCGCATTTCTGTCAAAAAAAAAGTTGCTCTTGCTGTAGGTCATTGTGTGATTTGCTGATGCGTTTGTGTGAAAGCGAGGGAGTGGGGTGGGGGGGGGGGGGGTTCAAAAGAATTATCAGTTTGTTTTTCCCATGTGCTTGATACAGACATGCCAGTGAGATTCTGTATTTATGTTTTCTGTCTGTCTTATTGTACTTGATGCCTGTTGGTGGGTGTGCTACAGGCTGCAGTTGCTGAGCACAGAGCGTGAGCAGTTGATGCAGAGTGTGGTGTCACTGGAGGGCAGGCTGGCCCAGGAGTCTGCAGCTCTGGCACAGGCACAGCGCGCACTGGGCGAGGCCCAGGAACACATCCGCCTGCAGGCTGTGGGCGCTCTGCAAGAGGTGAGGGGCTTGTGAGAAGGGGTGTGTGTTGTGTGTGAAGGTTTCCGTGTACTTGCTTTTATGTTCTCCGCTGTTCATGTTATCCATGGTTAGAAATAACGAATAGAAATTATGAATTGCTTTCGTGTTTTTGTTTGTGTATCAGATAACCAACTTTCAAAAATAAGTTAGGCTTGTTTTTTTTCCCATCAGATGTGTATTCTGTTTGATTATTTCTTTATTGTTTTTTTTTTTTAAAATATTGATTTGAATCAACAAAATGAAAAAAAAAATTGCTTATTTCACCTTCATCTTAAAAGAAGTTGTGACAATGCAACAGTCAACATCCTGTTTTACAGTGGTAATGTTATCCATGTAAATACTCTTGTGTATTGCCTCTTGTACACAGTTCTACTCAACAGCGTTGTGGTATGTTCACAGGACAGAGTTGTAGAACTGTTTTCATTGATCCTTGTGTTTGACGTTTTCTCTCTCACAGGTAAAACTGGACATTGATGATGACACAGATACCAGGATCGTGGAGACCAGTGCCATGCTGAGTGAGTTGGTTGTTTTGTTTGGGATTCATTGGTTTATGTACATTTGTTTTTTTCTGCATGAAAATGAATTAAATGATCATTATAAAAGACTTTAAGAAAGGCACACTGCATTGCCTCCGGGTTAACTTGTTGGGTTGATTTCAAAACAAGGTGACTGAGGGCGGAAAATGAAGCAAATTTTAAAAAGAAACGGTATTAGTTCCGCCAGACAATACTGACAAACAGATTACAGGACAAAACACAATGCATTTCAACCTCTTGGGTCTTTCGTCTTGAAGCAAAAACAAACAACATTTAGGACAATGAAAATGAAGAACGAGCAACAACTTATCTTCTCATATTTGGTGCAAAGTGAGATTTTGCTTCTATTGTACACAGATGTGTAGGCATTCATTTTTTTGTTTGTGGCATTGAAATGAAGTGATTGGTTTCATTTCAGCTCGGCATGGCATGGGGTATGTTCAGAGACTTTGTCGGTTATTGAAAGTGAAACGGTAAGTTGATGGCTTTTTCTGTCTCTCTTTTTCTGTGCTCCAGTGTTGTAATTTGTAAGCATTACCACCCATTTTCTGATAGGAAATTTTCAGTGATGGAGTATCTACTGCTGATTTAGATGTCTTTGTTTTATTTCTCCTTCTTCTTCATTCACTTAAGAGCCAACATCAGTATTCTGATAATTCTGTCATTTCTGCAGGAGGCTGCAATTTGAAGCACTAGTAGATGATATCTGTCATAATGCTTAGAGCAAAAAAAAACACACATACACACACACATACTGTAACCCAACTACAACTGCTCTCCAATGACTCGCCGGGCAGTCAGAGCCCATTCAGCTAGTCTGGACATGACACTGTCTGCTGCTGGATACCCTAATCTATTCCATCCTTATAGCAAGACATTATTTAAAGACGGTGTGACCGAAGAAGTGTTTGGGGGAGGGTGGGGGGTTGAGGGAGGGATGAATGTCATTTTGCAGAATGGGAGGGGGGAGGGGGACAATCTGGGCTGAACACAGTCCAATAACTCCATTGTTGCAGCCTCCTGTGGCTGTACATTCCTGTCAGGATGGTCTGAGGGAAGTACGTATGTCTGAATTGCGTCATGCAGGATGGGATTCATAGCTGCAGGTTAACCCGTTACCAGATGGTCTTGGCAGGTAGTTTGAATTAACAGAGAGGATCCCAAGACGGAACAGGTATCACATGATCAGACGAGATCATTTTCATGGGTCCACAGAGCTGAGGATGGAGTGAATGCAGGCTGTGGGGCAGTGTAAGGTTTGATTGGTTTCACCCAGTCTTCCGTCAGTCTGTCCCTGTCAGGAATCAATGAAGCTGAAATGTAGCTCACGTACTCCTCATATAGATGTTGTGGTTGCATTGCTTATAGACTTCTTACATTTGCCTGGGAGGTTTAACCACGTTTGGTGGTTTGTTTCAAATGTTCAGCTGTAGAGTTTACAGTTGTGAGTTCAGACCACTTTGTGGGCAGTGCATTTTTTTGTCTTGAAAATCCTCTCTATCTTCCCAGCAGTAAATAGGTACCTGATCCAGTTCAGAGAAGGTTAAGGCATTGGCAGGAAAGGGATGGCCGCAGCCTTCCATAATGCCGTGCCCTACAGTTCACTGCCTTCTCAGCCATTGGGCTATGGAGCTTAGACTGTTAACCTGTATGTTAACTAGATTATGTAAAGACTGCAGGACCAGTTTTAATGAAACTTGGATGGAACATGGTCCAAAGACAAATTCAGTAGATGTTGATGCGTATGTGGATCAAAGGGCAGATCGAGGATCTGTTCAGCAAGATAAGGCAGAAACTGCTCGACTGATTGTAATGAAACTTGGTGGACAGATAGAATGGGATTCAAGGAGTAATTGTTAGATTAGATCCTCATGTGGATCGGTCAAGGGGATCAGGATCAGAGAGTGGATCCAGGGTTCGTTTGACCTTGTCAGAGCTCTATGCTGTCCAGTGTGCATTTCTTCATTGTTGTACTTTTACTGTGTTGTTGGACTCTTCCTTGTTTCGTCTCTCAACATGACAATATGGCTGATTTGACCAAGTTTTTATGTACAGTATTGACTTTATTCTTTGTGTATGTTCAATAGCTTTTTTTTTTCTCTTTCTTTTTTGCCTTCTGTTTGTTCATCTTTAACTAAACATGCATTTGTTTCTCTGTTTGTTCATCTTTAACTAAACGTGCATTTGTTTATAGTCAAGTGGTACGTTTTTTAACTTTCTTTCCAAGTTGTCACCTTCTCATATTGATTACCAGCATAAATGAAGCATGTGTTTGTAAATGCAACATTTTCTTTGCTTTCTTTTTCATCTGTCTGCTCTTCTCTTGTCTTCTTTTAGTAGTGGATCATGTTCAAATTACCAGCATAAATGAAGCATGTGTTTGTAAATGCAACATTTTCTTTGCTTTCTTTTTCATCTGTCTGCTCTTCTCTTGTCTTCTCTTAGTAGTGGAGCATGTTCAACCCCCTCCACCATACCCCACCATTTCCTGTTTTCTACATTGAAAAAAGTGCACTATACATATCTCACCCTAGCACCTTAGTTGTTCCCTGAGCATGAGAATACTTTAGCTCCACTCTTCTGCCCAGTCTTAACTGTATTGTAACATGAAGTCTTTTCTGTATTGTAACACGAAGTCTTTTCTGTACACTTAACATAGATATGAAAAAGCTCTAATCTTTTTGGCGTTATTATCTTACAGTACATCAAACACAATTCTAATTGTTCCCACCCTCTTATATTCTTGTCTCAGTTGTGTATGTGATCTGTTCACATAAAATACACATCTCAGAATTTTGACAGGATGAGAACTACTCATACTTTTTAAAACTGGGAAGAATGCAGTTTATACTAATGCAAGTATTACGAAAACTGACTGAAAAATGGGCAAGTTGCTATGCATCTATTTTGGGGTGGGGGGGACAAGGGCTTGGGGAGGTGAGAGTGAGTCGTTTGTGTGTATATAAGGATAAAGAGGTGAGGTGGGTTCATGTGTGTGTGTGTGTGTGTGCATAAGCTGATCTTCCACATTGGCAAAAATTTCCTAAATTTTGCACAGTACAGAATGATGTCAAATTCACTCTGAACAAGTGATTTGTTATGTATATTTCTTTTAATATGAATGCAGTGACAGGATGTTAAAAGTCATTTATCTGTGATTTGAAGTCAGTTCTGCTTGTATAAACAGTTACTGAGCCTTTTCTCCACGAAAGTCAAAATAATCAAATTCCAAACGTATTGTTTTCGCATAGCTCATTCGAAGGGCTACTTGATTTTGTGGGAACATATTACGTGTATCCTACATTTAACAGCACCCATTTCTCTTGTAGTCTGAACTGTGTATGATTAAACATGATACCGAAGATACTCTCATCCTTCCTCCAGTCAGAATTATAGATACCAAACACAAACCTGAATTTGCTTCCGACTCTCTTGTAATTTGAGGTGTATTCCAACAAGGCAAATAAAATGAGCATCTCTCTTCTAACACAGCAAGAGAGGTCTCTTATGGCTTTATACATTAAGACTGGAACTAATATAGCTGTTTCTTGCAGTATGTCTAGTTTCTTTCATCTACCTGGTGGCTGTGACTGTGAATATCATAGAATTGGTTTATAACAGGCATGGGAATTTTCCGAGGATTGTCTGTTTTCTGAATCTAAAATTGTAAACTGAATTCCCCCCCCCCCCCCTCTCTTAGAAACTTCAAGTTCATTGTTAATTTGAAGACAAAATCACTAATGACATTCCTGTTAGTTTCAGCAACTGCTCAGCCCACAATTTTCAGTTTTAGGACTGGCTTTGTTTTCTCCATGGTTTTCATTCGGCTATAAATACATATCAGAATGTGAGGGAGATTTAGCTGCTTGTCCTCCATTTAGTTTCCATGCCTGATGCAAGAGGGGGTCTGTGGTTCTGTTCATCCTCCTTATGCATGCCTCTCCCTCTCCTACATCGTCACCCTTTTCTGGTTCTTCACCACAGGGAATCATATTGCTTTTACAGCCGGCAGCTCACGCGTGTCATGAGGATGCGGCCAGGCATTCGAACTCTCATCTGGATCTACTTTATCGCTCTTCATTTCCTCGTCATCGCTTGCTTCACAGGGATGTTGTGAGAAAAACGTGTGATGAAATCAGAATGGATTGTTCACATTTTGTGGGGGGAAAAATGTACATGTATATGCCTGAGGGGTTGAATTATTTGAATAATCTGAAACTACAATTGTGAGCTTTTTTTTTGTCGTGGAGATATCTTTCATGTTAGGTCCAGACATCTTGTCTGTGGTGTCCTATTTAAACAAGGAGGGTTTCTTTTGTTTGTTTTTCTAAAGTGATTTTCACTGACATGCCATAGAAAATGTCTTCAGTTGGTTTTCAGATGCTGTTTGAAATGATGTGACAAATCATTTCACCATTACTGCTGGAAATTTTTGTTTGTTGTTGTCGACTAGTACAGGTCTTTGACAACTTGCTAGGGACGAATTTGTTGCAGTGTGTTAATGCCATCTTTTTATGCTTTTTGTTGTTGTTTTAAAAAAAATTAAGTTAGTATAAACGCTTTCTTTTTTTTAGAAAATTTATTTTAGTGATTTTGAAAATGCACATGGTCAGATTATGTTTAAATGATTATTTCTCCTTCCTCACTTCCTACCATCCCCTGTCACTGTTATGAAATGACAAGCATCACTAGGACTTCAATGTGAGTGAATGAAAAGTTAAAACGTAAATGATTTGAGGGGGAAATCTGAAAAGAATTAATGGCATTACAATGTGGAGATATGTTGCATACTAGTGTGTTGACCATGGCCACTGGCAGCATGTGTTTATTGCAGGCTGGTGAATAAATTTAAATATATTTGTTAGTCATTGAAATCTTATTACTGTTTTATATCCGCTCATGTCACTGCAATTCTTGATTGCCTTGTCAGCTTGGTTGAAGCATATGTGTGAATCCTGGTAATGCTATGTATGCGTAAATGTAGATGGACTTGGGTCATTTTCAGTGGTTGCCTTCTGTACAGTTGTGAACATTTTTCCTAAGAAAAAGACTCGAATAAAAATGTAATTATGGTTCATGTTTTTGGAATGGTTCACAGGCAAATCAAGCATGGTTTTGTGAACTTCTTTGGATTTTTTCTGTATTATGAATAGACTGCACAGTGTTGCTGGAGTCTGTTCGCATAAATTCTGTAGTCATAATGTGAATGTCTGGTGCTTTTAGTCAATAAACTTGGTGCCAAGTGAATGAAATGTAAAAAAGGAAAAAAAAGACTTTATATTGAATGTGGTGACAGGTAGGTGGTGGAACTCTTATTTGTAATCTTAGAGATGAATTTGTGTGACATGCACATGCATTTCATTTTGTGATAGTGACGATGTGTGACTTGGGATACCAGTGAACAGCCTGTGATTCAACAGTGCATATCAGTAGTTCAGCGTAGTGGGTTATACAGGCAGGCAAATGTATTTTTATAATGTGTGGCTAATGTAAGGCGTCCTTGTAACAATATGCAAATAGATCACAAAAATAAGGGGTGTATAGTGATCTGACCATTCATATCGTTTAAGCCTGATGGACTACTGTTTTTGCCCCAACCCTCTAGCTCTGTGCTGACATAGGTTGTGAAATAATCAGGTTTTGTAATTACCCATTTTACTTCAAGTAGGACTCGCTTCTGTTTATGTTAACAGCTTCATTATTTTAAAGAAAACAGTTTTTATCAGGCTTATTTGTGTTTAAACATTGTGAAAGCATTTGTCTTATTATAATCCAGGCTTAAGCCTACATTCCATTGACCTGCTTTAGTCATTTGTGTAAACATTCCAGTTTCTTGGGCTGATTGTGTTTCAGTGCATGAGAATAGAACATGTGTGAAGACAGCAACAAGTTGATTTATGACGTTTTTGCCGTGTTGTGATAAGACTTGTTACTTGGTGATGCTGTACTGGAAGAGAACTGCTCTTCGGAGAGGCCACATAATAGTTTAATCATTTTCGTCTTTCAATGGCCCATAATAAATTTCTGCATTGCCACCCACTTGTGTGTGTGTGTGTGTGTGTGTGTGCGTGTGTGTGTGTGTGTGTGTGTGTTTCAATGAAAAGCAAACTCCTGTTCTTTGAAGACATTTCAGTGGAAAAAGAAAACTTGAGTGAGGTCATTGACAAGAGCCGACTCTTATTTCTCGCAGAATTGCATCTACACAGAGGCAAGGGCAATTTGGGGTAAGTTTTATAAATCTTTACTCCCAGCAGAAGATTCTTCACATGACCATTAATCTTTAAACTACCCATCTGCCTGTTCACCATTACCACTTATCTCCTTATCCACCTGTTGAGGGCCACTGTTCATTGCGTTCCAGTAGTCGTGAAATTTTTAGCATTTGAATGCTGCCTTAAATGTCTGCTGAAGTTAAAGTGTCTGCCATTTTCAACATGTTCCAATTCAAGCCCCCAAAGTTAAATACTTTTCAGTTCTAATCAAACGTAACAGACAGTGACAGAGGACTGTGTTTCAGCTCATATCTAGTGCGACAATGAGTGACAGTGACAGAGGACTGTCCATCCAACACAATCATGAACAATTTATGGGCAGGAAATGTTTACAAATGAATGGCATTAATGGGAATGGAGCCCAAGATCTCCATGCCCGCAGTCCACAATGCTGATAACTGTGCCACTGCAGCTATCCACGGGGCTGTTGTGTTCTTTAGAACTTGGATTGTTTTGTAAAGTTCCAAAGAGAAAAGCCAATAATGCGACATTTCCTTCAGCATTCAGTGGGAGACCTTGCTGTTGCAGTGTTGGCAAAAGCTTACGGTGAAAGCAAAAGCTTCAGACTTATTACTGAAGAAAAATGGATAAGGACATTAGATACTAGGATGCCAAATGGATGTAATGTTAAGACAAATTTGTAACAACCCTATCCAGATTTACCTAAGAACAACATTGATGATTTGCAGAAAATTTATATATATATATATATATTTTTCAGATGACAGTTCTTGTATGTCATGCACAGTCACAGACAGGACTATGGTCACAGTATTCTATTGTTTCATTTTCATTGTGATTTATGGAGCGTATTGTTATGTTTTTGAAGTACATTGGTTACAGTATAACTACACCCACACACACACCCACGCGCGCGCGCGCACGTACACCCACACCCACACCCAACTTGCACCCCCCTCCCCCCTTCTTTTTTTTCCTTGTTGATGACATCACATATTATGATGTCAGAACTTGCGTATTATATTTATGACGTCAATTCTTTGCTCTGACCAGTTGCCAAAGATGGACATCACGTAGTTGCATTGTTTTTGTTTTTTTCTCTTGTAAAAGGCCATGTGGCCGAAAATTAGATGAGTGGCATTGTGATTTTTCTATACTGTTTTGTAATGGTTAGGTAAAAAAAGGGAGTTAACAGATTAAACCTATCCCAAAGCAGTGATATGATGAATTTCAACTTGAACAAAATTCATGAATCTGACCCTCCTAGAATAACCGAACTCTTGTTTATTTACAGTGTGTAAAATCAACTCTTTGAGAATCATGATGCAGTATATCCAGTCAAAATGCAGGATACAGCCTTATGTCCCGAACTTTCCAGCAGCTTTTAGATTTATTACAATAAGTAAATGTCATTTGGTATCTAATGTTATAGAACTCCTTATGCAAGTGCATAAACATGACTTGAACCTGTCAATGAAACAAAGAAAAACGTTGTATATATATAGTGAGTGTGTGTGTAAGGTAAAATGGAGACTAAGGAGACTTTTAAAAATTTCTTTCTGCTTATCATGTCACACTACTCGCACATATGCATACAAACAATACCAATGTATAAACAAAAGTTTTATACAGTTTCAGAAAGATTTCTTCAACATCACACATACTCAAACTTACATTTCCAGATTGATTACAGAGTCCGAGCAATAGAGTGAATATTAATCGGTATGGACAATCTTCCCCAAATCAATCTACCAATTCAAAGATGTGCCTGTTCTTATTATTGTACCTTTTGTATGACAGCTACAAATTTTAGTCTTCTATCTTCAGTACAAACAATGTCATGGCTGCCAAAAAGGTACAACGTCCTTTGTGAATAGTCGTACACGATTGTATGGATGGTCCACTAAGATAGGAATATTACTTTTCTAAACATAAAACCAAGAATTATTATTTGTTGTCTCTGTGTATGAAGAGATATGTGTGCCCATTCTGTGTTGGTCTTCGGGGCACAAACAAAACAAACAGAAAATATTGACTTTCAAATGCCTGTCTACTTAACTCCCTTTATGTGCATGAATACATGCCCACACACAAAACCCCAATCATGTGTACACATGTATATTCAATACAAAACACATCAAGACACCCACAGACACTATCACAATGCAGCAGCAGAAATATGACATTAAATTAACAGTGTGGCAGCAGAAGTACAAGCGTGACATGAATACATGGAGACTGTCCCTGAAATCAATGAAGGGAAGATGAAGATAATTTAAGGAAAAGGATTTTTAGCCTGTATTTGAAAGTAGAAACTGTTGGAGCATGAACCGAAAATGGAAGTTCAATCCACAAAGCAGGTCCACAATAACCAAAAGCTTGCAGTCCCAACAACTTTCTGCAGGTGCTGGTCCAAGTCTGTCCATCTAAGTGAAAATTCACAGCACTAGACATGTTTTTTGTGTACAGTCTCTACAAAAAAAGGGGAATAAGGCACTGGTCATTACAGAATAAGTGGTATGTGTCACAGTCTCAAAGTAATGTTTTGAACGCGATAACTGCAGAAACAGCCATTCTTGTGCCAAGAAAGAGCCACCTGACAGAGATATTTTATTCTCCTTGTATTCCCAACACTCGAGATGCCCCTCACCCTGACTCCCATTTACACAACCACATCTTGGCTTGTCCCGATACATCCCAGAAATAGCAGTCCAGTGTCAAATCGTGGTCAGACCTCCCCACTGTGGTGCTGCCACATTGCTGTCATGGTGGTCAGTGACACCAACTTCTACAGGGTTCATACAAGTGCTTGAAAGTCCTCAAAAGTCCTTGAATATTGAGGACCCTTTTCAAGAACTGAAAAAAAGTTCTTAGAATTTAGGACTTAGGTGCCTCTTTCCAGAGTAGTGCCTGCTGAGTTGCTGTGGTGGTGGTCAGTGGCACCAAGTATTTCAGGGTTCATACAAGTCCTTGAAAGTCCTTAAAAGTCTTTGAATTTTGACAACCCCTTTTCAAGGACGAAGCAAAGTCCCTGAAATCAGGACTTTCGTGCTTGTAAATACCTGAGAGTGCTTGAAAGCACTCGAAAATGAAGAGTTTGATGGGAAGAAGAGAAAATTGATATTAAAAAAAAACAAACAAAGAAAAAACATTTTGCTCCCACTGAAAGGGCCAACTTCCCTATCATCTGCTGCAGATTCTCCTGAAGCACTGTATGAAGAAACTGAAGACTGCATAAATGCTAATACTTTCCATTTAATTCATGGTAAAAGTCTTTGAGTTTGTTTTTGGGAAGTGTATATGAACCCTGTTAATCAGCCCTGCTGACATATATAGATTGCAAAATGAGACCAGTCAAGTGTGGAACCTGCCTCGCAATCTCTTGAACCGGTCCTTTTTATTCTTGATTTTTAGGGAAAAAAAAATCATTTCATAATGAAAATACTTTCAATGCTTAACCTGCCCAGACAATTCAGACACCCGTGAAAAAGGAGGGTCATGGGTGGGTGCCCAGTTTAATTTCCTACCCCCAAAAAGGGAGGAGTCCATGTCTGTTTCTCAAGACATACTCATGACGTACATTCTTTATGCCCACAACTAATCTCACCAAGCATCCCCAAAATGTACAAAACAAAAACACAAAAGAACTGGCAGAAAATCAAAGGCGAAAAAGCATCACAAGACACAGGAAAGAGTTCAATCAAAAACCAAAAAAATACTTGTCCTGGTGTCAATGAATTAGCACTGAATACTTTCAAAATGTCTTGTTTATTTCCTTTTCTTTTTCTTCATCTTCTTCTTCTTTTTTATGACAGTATAAAAACATAAACACAACTGAAGAAAAAGAGGAAGAACTCTGACATGGGGAGTTTGTGTTATACTCCCTGTTTGGCTAGTATACTTACCATGTCAGACCATAGCATTCAACGGCAGTTAGCCAGCTCTGTCAGGCCGAATTTTTTCCGTGGCCAATGCAGTCATAAGACAGTCACGTGATGTCACCCCACTTCCGGCCCCGGAAGAAGCCAGTGTCAACTTCCTATAAGTCATTCAGCGAGGCCTGGTGTATGGTGACCCCGAGAACCTTGGCGCCAGAGGGGAAGGTAGGGAGGGAATTAGAGTCTGACATGGTAAGTATACTAGCCAAACAGGGAGTATAACACAAACTCCCCATTTTGGCGTCATATACTTTACCATGTCAGACCATAGCAGAATTTAAAGGAATCGGAGGAGGGCGAGCGCCCTAGTGGTTCTTGGGGTTGACCGATATGGCTGCATTGGCCGCCACAAAGGAAATCCCCTTAGACCCATCAGCTCTGGTCATGCGGATATCCCTCAGGTAAAAATTAATGAAGGGATTTTCCGAACGCCAGTAGGCTGCCTCCAGCAGGTGGCGCACGGGGACAGAGTACTGGAACGCTGTGGAAGTGGCCAGTGCTCTGACCTCGTGGGCCCTGGGTGATAGGACAGGGAGATCCTTGTACGCCTGAGCGTAGGTAGATCTCACCGTCTTGGAGAGCCACCTGGAGATAGTTCCCGCCGAGATATCTCTAGTATTGTTGGGGTTGAGGGAGATAAGGAGTCGTCTCTGGGAGGAGCGCCTGGGGCGTGTGCGTTCCCAGTAGTACCTGAGACACCTGGAGGGGCAAAGGTCCATGTCTCCATCTTTTTCTCCCTTTCCCAAGATGTCAGAACTCCGGAAGGAACTTGAGAGAGACTGAGCCGTCCCTGTGGAAGGCGATATCTGTGGGGTCACCGCTGAGGGCGTGAATCTCACTTCGTCTTCTGGCCGAGGCCAGGGCGAGGAGAAAGGTGGTCTTAAAGGAGAGGAGGTCAAAAGGAATAGAAGCAATGGGTTCAAAAGGGGTTTTTCTGAGGGCATCGAGGACCGTAAAAAGGTCCCAGAGGGGAATGCGCCTAGGGGACTGAGCTTCCCGTAGAGCAACTCCTCTAGACACCTCTCTGAGGAGAAAGTCATTGTCAAAAGAAGGGCCCCCCAGTTGACGAATGGTAGTGCAGATAGCTGATCTGTAGCCCCGAATGGAGCCAGCCGACAGTTTAAGGGAAGAGGATAGGTGGGAGAGGAAATTTCCTATTTGGATGTTGGAGGGGCAGTAATGGGGAACAGAGTTATCTGAGCACCAGGTTATCCATCTCTCCCAACGGTAGTTGTAGAGGGATTCGGTGCTGGCTCTGCGAGATGCCGAGGCGAAGTCCCGTAATCCCTGAGAGGCCCCTGCCCCGGCTAGTGTGTCTAGGACGGACTGGGGTCTCTCCGAGTGGGGGGTAGATGCAGATGTTCGCAGTTGGGCTGGCATAGAAGCCACGCGTGTAGGCGAAGCATCTTGGGATTGGAGTGAGGAAGACCTGACCGGGGTTGTCTCAGCATGTCCCAGCGAGGGCTGAGCCGGAGGGGGGGAACGTGGGTGAGGGACTTGGGGTCCGGGAACCAAGACTGGGTCGGCCACCATGGCGTTACGAGGATCAGCCTGGGTCTTTCCAGCCTTGCCTTCCTGATCACCTTGTGTAGGATGGGGAAGGGGGGAAAGGCATACGCCAGTAGGCCCGTCCCGGGGAGGGATAGTGCGTCGACTGCATCCGCCTGGGGATCTGGAACGGGAGAGACGTACAGGGGCAGGTGATGGTTGAAGCTGGTGGCAAACAGGTCGATCATGGGCACAAACCAATGGTTGCGCGACACCAGCGAAGGAGGGCCTCTGTTCTGAGGGAGAGGCCTATGGAGCGGGCCTCTCCCCCTTTGTTGACATAGCAAGCTACCGACGTATTGTCCGTGAGGAGGAGAACAAGTCGGTGCGCGACCTTGTGCTGGAGTTGGAGAAGGGCTAGCCTGACCGCTTCCAGCTCCCACTCCCCGAGGCGTGACTGTCCTCCACGTGGGCCCCCCAGCCCAAGTTGGAGGCGTCTGTATAAAGTTCCAGTGGTTGGGTTGGGTTGGGAGGGAGATGGGGACCCCGGTGGAGAGAGTGGCTGGAGTGAGCCGCTCCTCCGTCGCCGAAATGAACCAGTGTCCGAGGGGAATGACCTGGTCCCAGCGGTCGGAGGTCTGTGACAAACGTCGGCGGAACTCCCTCTGAAGTTGGCGTTTGGGGACCCGCCGCAGGGGAATGAGGGGAGACAGGGACTCCATCATTCCTAGGAGGGAGGACAGGGTTCTGGCCGAGGTGTGGGGTGCCTGTGACAGGCAGGAGATGAGGTCCACTATGCGTGCAGGCCTCTCCGGGGTCTGCCAGACGAACCGTAGGAATCGTCTGTGGGCCGGGTGAATCAGGATCTGAAAAATAGGCGTCCTTCAGGTCTACGGATGTGGCCCAGTCGCGATGATGGATGGAGTCTCGGATCTGGGTGGGGGTCTCCATCTTGAACTTGGTGGGCCTGAGGAACTTGTTGAGGGGCGAAAAATCTAGAATGGGCCTCCATCCTCCCGAGGCTTTTGGGATCACAAAGAGTAGAAGCCGGGGTTTGGGTGGGAAATCTCCGAGATGGCCCCTCCTTTGAGGAGGTCTTGGACTTCCGTGCGAAGAGCTTCTGCTTTGGCGGGGGAGGGTTCGTTGGGGGAGGGAGGGGGAGATAGCATGAGGGGGGGGACGCTCGTGGGCCCAAGGAAGGCGAAACCCTTCCTGTAGCACCGCCACTATCCAGGGGTGAGGCGTATGCGTCTCCACTGGTGGGCATGCCGGGAGAGGCTGCCCGCCAGGGGGGGCGAGGGTCTGGGCTGGTGGGTGGGGGATAGGGCGAGGGGGGGTGCTACCTGATCTAAGTCCCCCTCGGGCTGTCTCCCTAGTCAGCTCCGGGAGCGTGACTGTTGGCCTAACCGAAAATTTTGCTGATGGGGTTTTGGCTTAGGCCTTGGGAGAAGATTAGGTCGCTTGGCGGGCCGTGCGGTGCGGGAAGGCGATTGTCTGGGATAGGGTCTGTGCCTGGGGAAGGAACGAAGTGGGGGTCTAGCAGGGCGTGGCGGTGGCCTGGGCGCAAAGGACACAGCCTGCTTGCGTTCCTCAACTGCTTGTGCTATGACGTCAGCCGAGTAGTCGCCAAAGAGCGACTGGACCTGGCCCGGGATGCATCGCAGGGCTGCCTTAAGCGTCGGGGAGAGAGAGGTCCGCGCCAGCACGGCCTCTCTCGCGACCAACAAGCAGTTGAAGTGGCTTCTGGCTGCGCTGTCCGCCGCAGCCGAAAGGTGATGCGAAATCCTGTTAACTAGGTGTCGCATGAAAGGATCGCTGAACAAGCGAGGGTCAGGCTCTTGGTGCGCCTCAGAGCCCGGGTCCCCCGGTACTGGGATGGCACCATCGTCCTCCGGCCATAGAGCCTCCGCTCGCTGAAGGGGCATGTCCAAGTAGGTGTGTCCCGCCGTGGTGTGGAGGATGCCCATCCTGGCTACTCGGACCCATTCCTTTAGGTTCTTAAAGGAGATGGCGCCGGAAGTAGGGGGGGGCAGGTGGGGGATCAACTGACGGTCCGACTGGGAAATGCCCATCTCCCTGGTCACGGGATTGTCCGTAAACAAGGAGGCGACTGAGGGGTTCTTGGGTAGATTGGTCTAGATCTCTGGGCCGGGGGAGAGGGAGAGAAATTCGTCAGCGGGTGCGGCCTCTCTCCTAACGAGGTCTGGTCGCCACCGTTCTATCGTGCGGACATCGTACAATGAGGTGGGGGCTAGCTCCTCGTCATCGTCCGCCTCAGGGAGGTACTGGTCCTGAGAGGGTTCATAGCACCCGTCTTCAGGAGGTAAGTCGAGGGGTGCCTGTAGTGTGTCCCCGGTGGCCCTATAATCGGCGGCCGGGACATCGTCCTGCCGATAGGACAGCGCCCGAGGAGGGAGACCAAGGTCGACCCAGGTAAGTGAGGCCGGGTGCCACATTCGACCATGTAGCTGGTCGTGCTGGGTGTTGGCGTTAAGCCACTGGTCTCTCTCGGGGCATAGAGCCACCGGTCCCCGGGGAGGTAAACGGGCTGTGGCGGCCCTGGGGAAAAACCATGGTAGGTAGGCCGCACTCAAGGTCTGACCAGCGCGTTGGGCGAATGCGTAGGTCAGACATCCGCCGAGTCGTAGCCACGAGACCCTCTTCTTCTTGTAGGCAGAAAGTCCCCGGGGACCCGGGTAACCTGAATCACTGTTGGGGGGGGGCTTGAGAGGCCGTGGCCTGTCGTCCCCGTCCAGGTCTGTGCACTGCACCATACACGTCCTTGGAATGGGCCTGGGAGGGCCATAATGGTATGGAGGAGGATGCGGAAGTCGAGCCCCCAACCCGCGAAAGTGCGGATTGGTCAGGATGCGGTCCCGTGTTCCTCCCCCTGGAGGAATATGTCAGGTTACCCTTGGTCCCGCTGGTAGATCCTCCCCCCGGAGGAGCGGGACCGCGGACGTTGCCCAAATGGGGATCCGAAAGGTCGGTTCCCCAACGTCCAATACCCCTAGGGAAGAAGGTGACGTTCGATCGGGGTAGGTCGACCGTCCTTGTGCATGGGCACGGCCGGGCCCATGGCGCGGCGTGCCCGCACGCCCAGGATTATGGACACCACCGAGGTCGTGCGTCGGGGTGACCATAAGGCTGCTTCCGGAGTCGAAGCGCTCCTCGAGCTCAGGTGTTGGCTGCACCTGTGCCCGGTGGGGCCGAGCGCTATGAGTGCACGTATCAATTTGGGGGGAAAAAGAGATACGTGACTCATCAAGGCGAGTGACGGATGGTGATTCCATCCCAGATCCGTCACCCGTGCTGGTCCGCGGCTCGGCAAGGTGCCCCGGGGGCCGAGATTCGCGTGACTCAGCATGATAGTTAGAAGTCTCCGAGCGAGTCCGTAGGCTAGAGGGCAAGCTGGCCGATGGAGAAGGGGTGGGGGAGGGCGAATTCCGTTGGCTAGTCTTTGCTCGGCCGGGCCCCTTGAGGGGAGCCTTGCCATTAGACTTTCTGGGCAGCACCTTGAGGGGAGCTTTGCCCTTAGACTAGCAGGCAGATCAAATGAAAGGCATTTTGAAATGGTGGCCGCTTGCCTATCAGCCTTGGGACGCCGCGGTCGTGCGTCCGTCGGTTTGGTAGACGAGGAAGATCACGCGTCCCTTCCGCGGAGAAGTCGTCTCTGTCTACCCGAACCGTACGTTCATCAGTGCGAACGGATTGCTCCGAGATGGAATCGACCCGCGGGTTCTCCGGGAAATTGAGCGAACTCCGAGCAGTGGAGTGGCTCGACCCGGCGGTGTCCTTCACCATGTTGGGCACAGGTGGATAGAGCAAACCCGGAACACACGACCGCAAAGAGGAGACAAGGTGGCCGATCGAGAAAATCAATTAATCTCGATCGTCCGTGTGGTGTCGTGCAAAGTGCTCGAGAGATCGACTGAAAACTCGAACTACCCGTACACGCCACCGGTCGTGTGACTGGTATGGCTATTAATAGCAATCTCTACACGTGGAGTATCACTGTGTATAGGTGTGATAGTTCTTGGGCACTAAATCTTAATAAGCAGATCAGTGTCACACACCCTTACTCGAACACGTTCTACCTGTGAAGGGTAAAGAGTACAGGTGTGATAGTTATTGAGCCCTAAACCTTAATATGCGGAACCAGCACAAAATGCGTGCTGAACCCGAGGCTCGGCAATATGGTGGGGGAACACGACCGGCGAGCGGTGCCGACGATCGCGAGTAACAAAGTCGCGAGAGTGCCGGTAAAAGAGACAAATCTTTAATAAATACGCTCCCGAGAGTGCCGGTAAAAGAGACAAATCTTTTAATAAATACGCTCCCACCAAGAGCCTCACACGGCAAAAATACTCAGGGTCTAGTGCAAGCCGGAACCAGCACAAAATGCGTGCTGAACCCGAGGCTCGGCAATATGGTGGGGGAACACGACCGGCGAGCGGTGCCGACGATCGCGAGTAACAAAGTCGCGGGAGTGCCGGTAAAAGAGACAAATCTTTTAATAAATACGCTCCCGAGAGTGCCGGTAAAAGAGACAAATCTTTTGATAAATACGCTCCCACCAAGAGCCTCACATTTGCAAGCCACAACTGAATCAAGTATAGAACAAAACACAGCAAAGTTAACACAAAGGCAAGTATAGGCGAGACAGAGCACAAGACTTATCTTGCTTTGACGGCAGGCCGAAGATGAATGACTTATAGGAAGTTGACACTGGCTTCTTCCGGGGCCGGAAGTGGGGTGACATCACGTGACTGTCTTATGACTGCATTGGCCACGGAAAAAATTCGGCCTGACAGAGCTGGCTAACTGCCGTTGAATGCTATGGTCTGACATGGTAAAGTATATGACGCCAAACAGAGTGCTTGTGGTTTGTTTGCTCGACTAATGGACACACATTGATGAAAAATAACAGCACCATGGACCAACTCCAATGAAGAACAGAAATACGCGAGTGATTAAAACCAACTTTAGCATATCTCTCCGAGATGGGGGTGGAGGATGGGAGGTGTTCAAGACATGGGCTGACTTACGGCTGTATATTTTGTGTCACAATTAACTCAACACTTTTCCTGCTACTTTTTTTTCTCATTTTTGGTTGCATTTAACAAATTCTATGTTATGAAAAACAAACGGTCATGTTTTAAAACAGAATAATGTTTCCATTTTTGTAATGTGCACATTAAAAAAGAATTGTATAAATATACACAAACACACACCGGTTGTCTAAAAAAAAACGACTTTAAAAAAAAGATAGAAATAAGTGAAAAATGAGGTCAAGTATCAAAAATCACGACAGTCCATGTCATGGTCTACTTGTAATGTTGGCCTGAGTAACATGGTGACAAGAAAAGTGTAGCAATCTCTGGTGACATAACTCTATTATAACCAGCAGTAGTCTTCGCAACAGTACCAACATTTCCATTCCATGTGTCTATCAAATATCAGTGATCCCATTGATACGTAAGAAAGTTAATAAAAGTGAGAAGTAAAATAAGGAAAAAACAAGATCCCTTGATGAAATTTAGCATATGAAAAATAAACCTTGAGTATTACCAGCAGATCATCAGAATAACTACATCAATCCAGGTACTATTTGCCCCAGACCTCTTTTCCCTTTGGGATAGGATTTTATTCCATAATCAATCATTTTTTTTTTGGTCAAAAAAAAAGTGTCATGAACACATAAACACCTTGGAGAACAACTATCCTCTCCTTTTTTGGCAACATGCAAGCGTGCATGTACACACACACACACACACACACACACACACACAAAAGCACACACATTGGTTGTGAAATGAACAGGTAAAACTATGAAGATTACACAATTCAATATCGTCCTTTATAAAAGTCAAGAATCTCATTCAGAGAGGTTAAAACTGTAAAAGTTCAGGTTCTATGACATGAACAGGTATAAAACTATGAAGACATGACACAATTCAATATGCTCCTTCATACCAAGTCAAAAACCTCATTTAGGGAAGTTAAAAATGTAAAAGTTGAGGTGCAATCTTAAACAGGACTGGCTCCTATATTCACAAAACAAACTATCCCTCTCTTAGAGTAAAATGCATACTACAAAAAATATGTCGGTGTCTTTCCTTTCTAGCAATACTCTCCAAGAACCTGTTAAAATGATGCATATACATTAATCTACATACACTTTGTAAGTTTTTAAAAAGTTGCATTCATAATCATACTGACATACTTAGTATTAAAATGTGAATCAACATGAAAAAAATCATCTGCATAAATGCATACATATGCTCAAAAAACAAACAAAAAGAGCATATGAGCATAGGACTCGGTAACAACAAGGCACTGGGTCTGAATGTGAGGCTTGGGTTTAAAAAATGCCCATACCCACCTCACATGTTAAGACAGACCAGGTTGACCATCCCAGGTAAATGGGGGAGAGGGGCTATCCAATACTACACTTTACCACCAGAATGACTGCATAACATGATGAGAAGCGAAGGTACTAATGTTCATGTTGTAACCCAGAGCAACATGAACCTGCAGGTTCTGAGAGCAAAACTGATGCTCCATCTTACACTGAGATATTCAGGCACCTAGGTCTGAAGCAGCCGTCTCACTTATGTGTGGAAAATGCATTTGTACACGTTCTAATGAACCGTCATATTCTTTCTAGTATAATATGTCTACTTAATCAAAGGCTGAGGTGTAATCTCAGAGAGTATATCTCTGAATTTATGAGACAAAAAAAACCTTCAGAGTTTGAACGGCAGGAAAATATGTTTGAAGTAACAATATGTACTGGTCAAATTCAGATCACAGAAAGCAAAGCAATATCCCACAAGATATATACCAAGCTTTTTTTTTTATTTCTTGGTATGTCTTCTTCACACTTTTAACACAAACCTTTGGGCCATTCGGTGTGCACCACAAACACCACAGTCAACAGACAGTTCCTTCATGACACCCCATCTGGGTCTTTCTATTTATTAATTTTCTTGAAAAACTTTAAAGCTGAAAGTAGGTATAAAGTGACCAAAACTTGTTTGGTTCATGTGGGTGAAAACAGTCTATCTTGTGATGGAGGAAAATTATTGGAGAAGGAAGTGTCATCTGTCAGAAGCATCATTTGTCATTATCAAGGAAGCTTCTAAGCCCTCATCTCAGCACTCTCATTGTGAGAGTAAAGATTACAATCCTTCTCCATCTGACCCATATTTTAAAACAAGTTCTGCTCAAGAGTAGCTGATAATCTGACCTCACATCATTGTGTTTTGGACAGAGTATGTTGCTTCAGTGTTTGAGAGGTATGGATTGGTTGCGTTGTCTTCAAATCAACCAATGAAATCGACTTTCTGGATTTTCAATTCATGTCATATAACAGAGGACCAAATGTGTGTCTTGGCACTGGGAATCAAGAATCATTTGGAAAATCCAGTCGTAGTTATTGTCAGAATGATCGTTGTCATTGTTCTCACTGTGTGTCCCGTCTCTCGCCTGCCGCCACAATATCAGCCCAGAATGTTGTCATCATAATCCTCGCAGCATGGTGCAAAACAGCAGAAAAAACAACAACAATGTACCTGTCAAATTCCAGAAAAATCTGGGGTCGGGAAAAAAAGAACATACCCGCCTCATACCAGTAAAACAAGAAAATAAAAGGACCCTTGGGCAAACACTTCATCTCCTTGCTTGATATATTGGATTTTACACTTAATTATGGCAAACATCATTTAAAAAGAATCTGTAAAATGTGTGGAAGAAGTACTAAAAATGAGATCCATTTACCAATCTCTTTTCATCCAACTCTGCTTTTAACAAAATTAACATATTTTTGTTGTGTGAGCATTCCAAACTGGAACCATATTATGGCTTCTTCAATTCAGTTCACTTCACAATTAATATTTAGGATCTATTCAATGTGAAGTATGCAGTCTGACTCAAATCACATTTCATGTGCAGCAAGGCTTATCAGGTGTAACAGATGAATATCAGTCATAACTCCATGTCAATATTTTCATTAAAAATCACAAGTATTTCATTTGTTTAAGTAGAGAGATCTGACTGTTTATATATGACACAACAAATAAGACATTAAAGAAATATAAAAGATCATGTATTTGGCATTTCCACTGACAACACTCCTGAGATCAAATAAACCCATGACCTCTTTCACAGATAAGAATGGCACCATGACTGGAAGGCACACTACAATATCCAGACAAACTTAAAACACATTTCTTCATTTGTCCACTAACCATTTCAGTGATAGTTGTTTGCATCTGACCCCCCCTAACAATGTCATAAAGGTAATATTTATTCAAGATTATGCTATCACAGTGAAAATCTATATTCATGTTTAATCTTTAAACTGTTAAGTAATCAATTTACTATAGAAACAAAGAAGGTTTCAGAGTAATGCTTTCCATTCCATACTGTGTTCACTCACTCATGATGGGGAAAAAAAAGTTTCTTCAACACAGACCATCTTGAATGATAAAAATGAACAGTATGTCACTGTATTGAGAAGTTCCTGCACTCCTTGGCCCCACTCTGAATGACAGCAGAACATAACCAGGGTGAAACAGAATACTGGCAGCCTCAGGAACGAGGTGAGGTGTCAGCAGCAGAGACAGGTTGGTCAACAGTGGCCAAGAGGCGCTTGAGCTCTGTTCGTTGTACTGCGGACATGGACTGCATGAGGTGAGTCACTGTGTCCATGGCGAGGTCAGGATGGTTCTCCAGCAACCTGCAGGAAAACAGTGCTACAGAGCATCACAAACTACCACCCTGCATGGCTGATGTGTCCTGTAAAGCAGGCTAGAGTATTAGGCCATTTTTTGTGGATGTGTGGAAGCACGTCAGCAACATGTTCGTCTGTCGAGTCAACGAAGACCACTTCAGTCATCTAGGGGTTGGGGTGTGTGTGTGGGGTGAGATGATTTGTGGATACACTGGTGGCTGATCAAGCCGATGTGTGCATGGAATGTGCAGTGACAGCTTGGACACGCAATGTGGGAGACCTGCCCTTGTGAAGCATGACAGCAACATAAACAGAGAATTGTAGAATGACTCTCAATCAAATTTTATGTGAAGCTTTTTCTGTGCATCTGCTTGGTGATTACAAGTCTTTTCCTGTTAGGGCCTTTTTTTAACTGTTGGTTTTCTTGATGTTTTGAAGAGTATTTGTGCGACATTTTGTAAATTTTATGAAGTAACAGCACAAGTCCCATCAGTAATAAGTTTCGAAATACTATGTATTAGTTTTAACTGCACAATATTATCAGAAGGTGTTTTTTAAATGCACAAAAAATGTGAAACAAAACAATGCTTTAAAGTAAAAGTAACAGTTTCTTGTAGCTCGATTTAATTTGTTCCAAGGAAAGAATAAAGAAGATTAAGCAGTTTTTAAGCAACAGCTTTTTAAAGTTAGCAACAAAGCCTCAGCAAGCTTTCTTGATAGACAGTGTTCATCAGCAGCGCTCAGTTCATCAGCTGCACTGGCTGTTCAGAGCACTGTGTGACCTGTGGACGGTCAGTGATGAAAGGGTTAAGACAGAAAGGTACGTCTGCAGCTGGCTAGCCCTGCTCTCACCTGGTGACCTGGGCAGTGACATGGTCTTTCTGCAGACATCGGATGTTGTCGGTCAGCAAGGTGCAGCCCTCCTTTCTCTGCAGCTGGTTCTCCAGCCATTCCACCACCTTGCCGTCATCTTCCCACAGGTAGGCCTGCAACAGCGCAGGAGGAAATTCATGCTATTTTCTTGTGTTTACCAGTGTAAACAAGGGCCTTAATCCTACTTGGTCTGAACAACACCTCTCATAATCAGGATCCCCTAATTCTCCCCCTTGCCGATAAACTAAGTTTTCCTGATGCAGCCCCGCCAACACTGTTTGCCTCATGTCATTTTGGACAGAACTGCTAGAAACATGTACAAAAAAACTATAGAAGTCAGCCGTTCTCTGTTCCTTCAGGAAGAACTCCCCTTGATAGGCATATCATTGACAACATCAGGTGTGATTTCAATTTTCAAATTCTGTTATGTGACTTCAATTTTTAAACTCTGTTATGTGACATCAATCTTCAAACTCTGTTATGTTCACCCTGGCCTTTGTTCTCAAGATAAACCACCATGTTTGCTTTGCACCGTTCATTCTGCCTCTCTTTCCCACTTGCCACAAGTATAACACAGCTCCATTTATGTTCCTGTCCATCTTCTTTGATCTGTCCATCTTCTTTGATCTGTCCTATCTTCTTGTTCATTCATCAATACAGTCACCAAATATTTGTACAAAAAATGTTTAACAGAATGTATTGTGTACCTTCAGTTTCTTTTGGTTTCTTTCTCAAGGAGGGCTGAATTAGATTACTGTTCTTTCACCTTACTCAACCTTACTTTTGAGAAGACAACATGGTTGGGGGGGGGGGGGGGGG
>JAMYXO010002148.1:0-17500 GCA_033310375.1 Conus canariensis
TAAATAAATAAATAAATAAATAAATAAATAAATAAAGAGTTATTAAAACGCAGCGTCAATGCCTATTCTTTATTCTGGATAAAAGCTATAAAATGACTTTTAATGATCACTTACAACATAGTTGATTCATTAACGTCTTGTTGAAAGATGGTAGTTTGACTTGAGTCCTCGGGGTACTAGATCAGATGGCGACAGTAATAGTCATGTCCTTGATGTTCCCTGAGAAAGCGACAGGCTGTAAAATTGACGGCGATCAAGTGTTCCCTTTATAAAGATAATTCACCATTTATCATGACTGCAAAAGACAGAGTAGCGTAAGAGATTCCACCCAAGACAGATTTCTCTGATGTAATTAAAACGATGTTGACTGGATTTTGTAATGCAGCGGATGTCTCTATTCCAAAATGTAAGCCGTGAAATTAAGTAAGCATACAAGTAATGTTGGTAGAATGCATTCAGTGCCACATCCAAAATGCAAGCGTTTAATACCTGTAGGCGAGATCTGTTGAAATCAAGCAAATAATGCACACATATTAAAACATCGTTGCACCAGAATAACAGAAATATCAAGAATGCCATACTGGTCAACATTTTGCGAAACCAAAGTCACAGGTCACAATAGGAATATAGGTTTCTGGATTCTGGATTCGACATTAGAAAAGTAGTTACAGACTCAGAATCAAAACTTACTTGGGGAATATTTCGACAGGGTCGCCCTGTCTTCTTCAACTCACTGTTGCTGTTGTGGCAGCGAGGCTTGATGGGACGACTGTTGTGTGGGGTGAACGGTTGTCAGGATCTGATTGTAGAGGGGGGGGGGGGAGGGGAGTTCAAAGCCTTGATCTCTGTTCAAGCTGGGGCGTCTGGTCTGAATTTCGATGGCTTCCTTAACTTTTCTTTTTGTGAGGAAGGGCTCTGTAGATAAGATCTTGGTTTCTTGGGGGGCTAAAACTGTGGCCTGTGGCTTGTAGATGTTCATGTATGGCAGAAGTAGATCGGTTTTGGTGTTCCTGTAGACGGTGGTGAGTGGTCTTGCTGTCTCGCCAATGTAGGTATGGGTACCAGCAGAAACAAGGAGCTGCCATGGGTTCGCCAGTATCTCCAGTGGTAGCCAACCTGTACATGGAACATTTTGAAAAAGTAGCCCTTGAGACTGCTGCCAACCCTCCCAGCATGTGGTACCGCTATGTGGATGACACCATGACCCGCATACAGGAGACGGAGGTTGACAGCTTCACCACTCACCTGAATTCCATCGACGACAGTATCCAATTCACTTCCGAAACTGAAGTAGAAGGGAAGATCCCGTTCCTGAATACACTCATCACCCGAACCCATGATGACAGGATGGAGACCACCGTTTATAGGAAACCCACCCACACTGACCAATATCTGAACTTTCACTCTAACCACCCCCTCCAGCACAAGAGATCTGTTGTCAACACCCTCATGCACAGAGCCTCTGTACTGTGTTCCACTAAGGAGGAAGAGCTGAAAGAAGAAGAACACATCAAGACTGCCCTTTCCGCAAATGGATACCCTGCATGGATGTGGGACAACCCTCGAGTTCGCTACCCTTCTTCTACAGATACAGACACAGTGAAAGTGGGGATCCCTTACATCAAAGGAATCTCAGAGCTTCTAGCCAGGACCTTCCAACAACATGGATGCAAAGTGTTCCACAAACCCACCAACTTCCTACGTCAGCAACTGACCCATGTCAAAGACAAAACGGACCCCCTCAAGCAGTGTGGTGTAGTGTATCAGGTAGGGTGTCAAGACTGTACCCATACCTACATTGGCGAGACAGCAAGACCACTCACCACCCGTCTACAGGAACACCAAAACCGATCTACTTCTGCCATACATGAACATCTACAAGCCACAGGCCACAGTTTCAGCCCCCAAGAAACCAAGATCTTATCTACAGAGCCCTTTCTCACAAAACAAAAGTTAAAGAAGCCATCGAAATTAAGACCAGATGCCCCAGCTTGAACAGAGACCAAGGCTTTGAACTCCCCGCCATCTACAATCAGATCCTGACAACCGTTCACCCCACACAACAGTCGTGCAATCAAGCCTCGCTGCCACAACAGCAACAGTGAGCTGAAGAAGACAGGGCGACCCTGTCGAAATATTCTCCAAGTAGGTTTTGATTCTGAGTCTGTAACTACTCTCTTACAGGTCACAATGATCTTCAGAACAACCGGAGGAAAATGGAACAGCGCACTCAAATACTCCATTTACATATAGTAAAAAAAAAAAACCCAGCAAACTCCATTTGACATTTGAAAAGGAGAGAACTAGTAAACAGGCATTCTGGCTCACCCACCTCCGCCAGCTCCAACCGGCTGAAGCCGGTTTCGCTGTTGCTCCGGCGGGTTACCCAGAATGCCTGTTTACTAGTTCTCTAATAGTAAACACTTTACAAACATACATAATGTGTAGGATTATCTGTTTTTAATACTAATTTACTAAACTTTTGAGACTTAAGTTTTTGCTTAATCCTTTGTTTTTCTTGATCGTTTTCAATAACATCATTTTCACGCATACATTCATCAAATGCGTCTCTGTCTTTCATGTGGAATAAAACTACAGTCTTTAATTGTTCTCTAAAGTCTTTTAAAACTGAGTTATATTTTTGACATAAAATCCACACACTTATCCCAGCATGTCTTCCACTGAAAGCCAGTTTCGGCCGAACAGTCATCTATAATAAATAGTGTCTGCGTTCCCCCAAACAGTCTGTACTACCAGTCGGTTGACTGTCAGCTTTTTTGCAAGACCAAGACAACACAATTATAACGACGCAGTAAGTCAGCAGGCCGAGCGTCCTGTTTACAAACTGTGTGTCTCCCTATGTTCTGACCTAAAAATCAATAAAACACGCCTCGCGCACCTACTGCGTTTCACCGGGCTCGCGGTGCGCTTTGTCACAAATGTTCTTGAACATTCTCGAATGGGAAGCCACCACTTCGCCGTTTTCAGTGTGCGTGTCGGTTTGTTGGTGTGTGGGGTTTACGACTTAACACAGACAAGAGGCCTTTGTTTACACAGAACACAGCACACAGTCAGTTAGTTGACAATGTACATACCTTCTTCACATCCAGTCAGCTGCCACACCGGCGTGGGTTTTTAGAGCAGCATGTATCTTTGGCGTCAACGCGATGGCTTGTGTCATAGAAATTGTCAGATTTGCGAGTTCTGGATATTTTTCAAAGAGTTCTGTCGTCTTTCTTAGTTTATTAATCCAACGAAGGGAGTACTTCAAATGACTACACATTTTTACACACACACACACACAGCAGCGCGCACACAACAGCAATGTTTAAAGTGTTGAGTCAGTCAGGGAAGGTCGGTCAACTATTCACCAAATGATAGGTCTGTCTGCACAGCGGGCGTGCGCTAACACGTTCTTTGCTATAGCGTGAGCTGCCTCTTTCTCTGTTCTTCATCGCGCTTAACTAGTAGTTGCAGGCCAGCCCGACAACGAATCACTGCACAGCGCCCACGCACATCCTGTTCAGTCACAAAGCAAGTGGCTGACATATCAAATGAGAAGTGGTCCTACCAGTTCCACTTTTCGCCCCAAGTCCTTAATTAAGTCACCCCAAGTCCTTAATTAAGTCACCCCAAGTCCTTAATTAAGTCACCCCAAGTCCTTAATTAAGTTCTTAATTAAGTCACCCCCAGTCCTTAATTAAGTTACCCCAAGTCCTTAATTAAGTCACCCCAAGTTCTTAATCAAGTTACCCCAAGTTCTTAATCTAGTTCTTAATCAAGTTACCTTAAGTTTTTAATCAAGTTACCTCAAGTTCTTAACTTAAGTTACTTTAAGTTTTTACTTAAGTCATCCTCTATGTACAACCAAGTTCTTATTCAAGTCAATTTATAATTATTTATTAAGTTCTTGAAATATTATTCCATCTGAAATAGATCAAAATGATCTTTTGTTGTTGGCGGTTCTGGCATGCTTTTTTGTTTGGCTTCTGTATTTAGTGGTTGAGATTTTTTTGACTGCTTTGGTTTTTGCTGGCGTTGTTTATATGTTTTATAAACGTAATAACCACCCCCACCAACAGCAATGACGCCAAAAATGCTAACTCTTTTAATCCAAATAATCCATGACGACTTTGGCGTCGTAGGTCTTGAATCAACTTGTGTATTTACAGCTGGCTGTGGCAACACTGTTGGCGTTGGCGGTGTTATGTTTTCATTATGAGTTATATTCTGTGATTGCAACATTAATTTTTTTTGTTTGTTCCACTCTGCTAATTTTTTTCCTGCTGCAACGCGCCCAGGATGAGGAGGCTTTTTACTGGTCACTTTCTCCATCAATGTTTTCTGCTGATTTTCTGGCTCGGTCATTTTGAAGGGAAACAAAATCTATATGATTAAAAGTAATTAATCCCATGATTAATGGCGATAACAATGTTCCAAATCTGTAATACAGATCACATCCTAGAGACTCTAATGACTTTGTTAAAACGGGATCCTGTGTTAAATCATACATAAAATCTTGTTCAGAATCAATGGGAGCAAATCTACTAACTAGTTTAGTGTACAAACTAAGAGCCGTTTGCCCAACACTTTTTACCATTCTTGACCCCAGTTGCGCTTCATACCTGTTGTGATACTTTACAATGTCTTGTGGCGACATCTGTTGTATCTGTTCTATGCTGAATTCATTTCCAAGGTACTGTTTTGTTTTTCCACACGCCGCCAAAGAATACAGCCTTTCCTTTTTAGGCATAATAGCTTGGTCATCAACTTGATCATTTGTAATCATAAGTTCAGGAACGTTTAGTAGATCATCGCAGTTCATGTTTTATTAATAAATAAATATTATTTTATTTTTAAAAATGAGCACCGAAAAAACTATTACTAACCTCGTATACCATTCTGCTGTTATTGGAGGCCTAAGTGTAGGATACACAATGCTTGGTAAAAGCCTGTTAAAAATAAAACCAGCAGATCTTGGCAAACTAGGCTTTGAAGACTCAGCAAAGCTGATTGCTGTTATTACAGCTTCATTTGCTACGAAAGATTTTCTAGTTAAGCAAGGAATAATTCCAGACAGTATTAATATGTAAAATTAAAAAATACATTTATAAAAATGGCTTCACTCGTGATGATGATAGGCGGCGCTGTGGTGAATGCGCTTGCTTTTAGCGGAAGTAATTACGCGTTTAGTAAACTACGGGATGACGGCGAGAGAAAAAGACATAACAAAGCTATGGAGCAACTAGCCGCAGCACAAGCTGCGTATGAAAAGCAGAGAATTGAGCAGTTAGATTTTATTAACGATGAACTGAAAAAACAGGGACATGCAGCTTACACATTTAAAGATGTTGATCAAGCAATAAAAGAATATTATCTAGTAACAGGCAAGCCAATCGAGACATTGCCCCCACCAAAATTTAGCGATTACTATCAACCATCAGAAAAACAAAAGATGCAAGAAATATTGTTTATTGCTTTTGGCATGACCGTTGTGTATTTTGTTGCGCATAATATTGGCTGAATAAAAAATGAACAAGATCTATTATTCGCCAAAAGGATATTGGAAGGGAATAACAGCAATTAAAAAGCTAAGCCAAGCAGCTGGAGTCAGTGAACAAACAGCAAAAGAATGGTTATCTAAACAAGCGATTTGGCAAATTTATTTACCTGCGCCTAAACAAATACAAAGACCACACTTTGTGAATATAACTCCAAACGACACCCATCAAATGGATCTTTTATATTTACCCCATGATACGATTAGACGAAAAAGATTTAAGTACGCACTTACAGTCATTGATATAGCTTCAAGATACAAAGATGCTGAACCATTAACACAAAAGAGTGCTTCTGCTGTTGCCGTCGCTATACAACTGATATATCAACGAGGCCCGTTAACTTATCCTCGCATGATTCAAGTCGATGACGGAAAAGAATTTAAAGGACAAGTGAATCAATTATTGTTAAAACATAGAGTTACCATTAAAAGAGGCATTCCGGGTGTTCACAGATCACAGGGTTTGGTTGAAAACTTTAACAAACAGTTATCTGAAAGGCTTTTCTCCTACCAGTATCACAGAGAGCTGATTGACAATTCTCGCAACACAGAATGGGTTAGAAGGCTGCCCTCAGTTCTACGTGCAATGAATAATGAAGAATTTAAAGGTCTAAAACCAGTACAAGCAATCAGAAAACAAACAATAAATGTTGTTGAAGGAGAGTCTTCATCAAGCAAACTATTACCATTTGGTTTGAAAGTGAGATACCTTTATTCGCCGGGAGAAGCGGAAGGGGACACTCGCATCAGGCAACAGATCCAGTTTGGAGTGTTGATCCATATGAGATTAAAAAAAATTGTGAAAATGAATCCGCCCGTGTATTATTTACGAGAAACTGACACAACAAAACGACCTGCCCCTCAAAGATCTTTTGTGAAAGAAGAACTGCAGATAATCCCTCCAGACACAGTTCCAGTCGCTTAATTATTTTTTAATTTCAATTAAAATGGCGGCAAGAATGGAAAAGGAAGAATCCTTACGTAAAATGGCACTGGAAGCAAGAATGGTGAAGGAAGAGTCCTTAGAAATAATACGAGAAATATTTGATTGTAATCTTGCTATTAGACTAGCATTTAAGAAGATTGATCATGTCATGCCAGACAAAACCTCAAATTTTGATTGGAGCAAGAATATATTAAAAAGATAAAAAAAATTCGTGCACATCAAGCAAACATGAGAAAAAATTTTTCTGAATTGGTTGATGATATAGGTAAGCTTCAAGAACTATTTTAATTTAGGCAAATATATTTGAGTTTAAAATGGAAGCTCAAAGGGAAATGGCAGAAAAGGCAAAGGGAAAGTCTTTAAAATTAATGCAAGATTTATTTGAGCATCAGTATATCATTAAAGAAGTATTTGAGAAGATTGACAATCCCTGGCTAGAACAATCGCCAGACAATCGCTTTAAACCCCAAAGCTTTGATTTTGATTTATGGGTATGGGAATATGAATATCGTGAACTGGCAAAAAAAATTAAAGCACATCTAGCATTAATAAATAATATTAATTTTGCTAAATTAGATGATGATATAATTGAACGTGCGATTGCTGAAAAATATAAGCCCATATGATTATACTATTCTCCAATGGCCAATTGCATATGAAAACTCTGGATTAACAAATACTCTTTTTGTGTTAGTGCGGTCAAGAGACCGTTTTGTTACACCTGTTGTGTTAATCTCATGCAGATTAGATCGCAGCTTGTAATTGTCATGATGAAAAGTCTTATTGCTAAACAATGCTTCTTTGTAGTTGTCATGGGTTATGCTTGACTGCACAACACTGCGAGATATTCCCTTTGCTTTTTTAACAACTTTTGTTTGGCTTGAAAGACTGTACATTTTCGACCTCAAACCAACAAACTCCTTGATCACAACACCAGATAATTCATCCTTCATCTTACCTAAAACCTTCTTGTTAACAGTTGAATGCAAAGGCGAATCTTTAGGGTAATCAGATGTGTCGTACCATCCGGCATGCTCTTTTGCTACTTCTAATTCCATGTCTTTGTAAAAATCTTCAGTAGGGATGTCGATTACAAAAGAATCTGTATCTGTGTACAGAACTCTGGACTCTGGATACAAGGGTTTAAAGTAGTCGTAAAGAAATTCTAACATCAAAAGCTTCGACAGCTCTAAAACAGTAAACCCAATAAAAACAGGTTTGTCCAATTTGACTTTCTTTTTTTTCATCATTATGCCAAAAAGCTGATCATGAAATCTTCTGAAGTCCTGATAATTAGGTTTAGAAGTTAGCTTAATTGCATCGTTCTCTCTGGTGACCAATCTAACATCTTTACGCTTGTGCGGATTTTCCATAGTCTTTCCAAAACAGCTGTTGTTCATCAACTTGAAAAAGTCTTTTTCTGAAGCATCTGTGGTTTTAGTTCTGAGATCAGTGTTCTTCATGATGTATGGTTTCATGAACTGTTCTTGATCAAAAGCAATTATACGATGAACAGCTGTCAACTTTAAACCATGTCTTAAATAAAATTGAAGAAGTCTGTAATGACAGACATAATTTTTTTTGTCTCGAAGATTAGGCACAAGTTTAGGCGGTTCTGTCATTGACGCTTTTAGGGTTTCTGCCGCTAATGGATAGTCATTATGGTAATCATGGAGTTCATGAGGATATTCTAAATCAACTTCTAGAATAAAGCCTTGTTGTTGATCAGCTTCTAGACTCTGAAGCCATTTTAAAAACTTTTGAATGTCTTTGAGTCCTGTGTACATTTTAAAGTTACGTAATGGAAGTGATTGACTCATAGCCCATCCATACAGATTGTTTGCATCTAAATACATAAGATAGTTAGACCTTTTACTTGGATCATAGTCATCCAAGTATTTGTTGTTTGCTTTACAGTAATGGTGCGACGCCATACTGATTCCCCCACGCAATCCGTTTTCAATCATCTGAAGCATTGGCAGGTCAGACAACAGGTCAATCTGTACACCTGTATATTTTAAGAAAGCGTCCCAGCTCATCCCGGGCGCAGAAATGTAATGCGCGGGATCCAAGCTGTAATGTTTCATGCAGGTCTTTCTGTAATTTTCAAAGATGTCCGCCAACAAACAGGTATCCGCCATTAAATAGGAATCATGATAGTCTCCCATCGTTTTACACTCTAACTTCTGCCACGCTTCTTGAGCATGCTGGTAATCAGAATCACTGATGTCCTTTCCTCTAAGACTAGAAAAGAACGCGCCTTTAGGCGGAAGTGTATCTTCGTCAAACCTTTCCCAGCTGTTCATGTACTCATAAGGATAAACGCCCTTTCTAACAAGAGTTGGGTCAAAATAGTGTTCTGTTATTGGGCAGGACTTTAAGGATCCCGCCAGTGACTCTAATGAACCCATCAGGTGTTGCATAGAGTCATAAAAAGATAAATTATTTAAAGTGAAACACATGTACTTTTCTGATGACTGCGCAATGCATGACACCCTAAAGGCGCTAGTTACTGCTTGCAATATAAGATGAGAGTCGTAACCTCGCAAGTTATGAAAGAATATAGGAAGTCTCCAAGTCCTAGGATCAAACTTTAGTTGAAGATTGCAATTGTTATGCGCTGCTCCTCTAAACTTTCCGCTAATGTGATCATGGTCTCTTACTGTTGGATTTAAACTGGCAGCCATTAAGGCTGCCCCACAAATCCAACAGTGAGTGGCTGAGTCATATTTTTGTTGGTCTTCGGGCGTCATCATGATTTCAGATAAATTCAGATTATTAGAACAAGCATTACGCACTTGCTGCATGCGCTGTAAAAATCTACTAGCCGCATTAGGTCCTCTATATAATTCTGGCTCTGAATGGGCGCCATCCGACCTGACAATGATGAAAGCAAACGAACAAATCTGATGATTACTCATTAAAACTGTTTTTGGAAGTTTCTGCAGGGTTGGCCCTTCATAAGGAACAATAAGCGATTCAAAGTCTGCGTAAACAACGTATGGCGACCTCTGGAGTTTTTTGTAATTCTTAAAACTAACCTTACTGCCTTCTCTTGGCATAATTAGTTCTGTATTGCAGTCAACTGGACTAAGACAATGTTTTACATGTTCACTCGCAGCTTGAACGGATGGAATTCTTGTTAAACATTTTCTACAAAATTCTTGTTTGCTATGGTGTTTTGTAGTATGCACTAGTAATCTACTCATTGTGCGTATCAGCGTGTAATGCAATCCTGAATGGCTGGACATCAGGAGTAAGTCTACATGATGTTTGGTTGGTTCGCCTATTGATGGGCTGTTCTTAGACACTCTAATGGGCAGAAGGTTGGTTTCTTCAGACCATGTGTAGACATTAACAGTTATTGGGAGATTCTGTTCTTCAAACTGATCAATTTTGTCTACAGCCATAGGAAATTCAAGGCCGTTAAAGTTAAGATCCTTAGCCCACTGCAAATAGTTAGATACTCTCTCTGCATTTTTGGCAACGTGATGCAGCCTAGCAAGAACGCACCACATAAAACGTTTGTCGTCTAAATTCTTTATGTTCAGAACTGCTCGTTTTGCAACTAATGTTGGAGGCAGTGGAATGTAAGACTTGCCTACAATTGGCTCATACTTAGCTTGTCTTAATCTGATGTCTAGGACTTCACCCTCTGACCAACCAGAGCCTCTCATTTTAGCTGCTTCAGAGGCTTCATTAAACTGAGTAAGAAGTTGTTCTGCCCAATCAGGCGTTAAGTCATTATAAGAAAGAATAGTCTGCTGTTTAGTTGAGACCCAGACTTCTAGATTTTCTTCGTTTATTGTTATATAGTCGATTAAAACAACTACCCTTACTTTAACTGGAGGGTTTATTGTTAGTTTACTTGGAACTTGAGAAATAGCATGTACAACGCTTGCCTCCACGTTTGTTGGATCAATAACTTCTAAAACGACCTCATTTAAAGCTTTTGACAAACGCTCTTCCTCGAACATTGCTTCAAACAATTCATCTGAACCTTCATATATCTTACCCATGCTGAGTTTCTTTTCTAACTCAACATATTTATTTAAATTAAAAAAAATACATCGACTCCAAAGTCGTCTTAATCAGAATCAATATCAACGGTCTTTTTGTGCTTGGACTCGTAAACTAAAGTATAAACGCCCTTTGGAGTTGTTAATGTGAGCTGTTTAGAACAGAGTTTAATGTTTCGTTTACTTTTTTTAAGCATTCCTTTTTTATCTGGTCGGTGTCTGGTTGTTGAGAAAAAGTTGCCCTTGCCTTTCTTTGAAGATCAAACTTTTGTCTTTTGTAGTCCTCAAAATCAGCCTGTAGGCGACTAAATTCTTCATCCGTGATGTTCGAGTCGGCAAGTGCTTTATTTATTGTCAGTTTGAAGGAACTAAGTTTAGCTGTTATTAGTTGAACCATAGCTGTGTGCTTTTGGAGTTTAGCTTTTATTTTTTTGCTGACAGCACTTACAGCCAATGAACACAGGCCAAGAGTTAAAGACAAACCGCCTAGAGGTAAAGCTGCCGGTGCACCTATGCCTGTTGCTAAGAGACCTACACTTGTTCCTGCTGTTAAAGCACTAGTGATCGATGCTCCAGTATTAACATATGTAACAGTATTAAAGACAGCAGAATACCTTCGTTTGGTTTTACTGTATTTTGAAAGGTCCTGCTCTAGTTGGGTTTGCATTTGTGTTATGTTTGTTAATCTGAAAGTTTTTATGTCTACAGCAACAGAGTTCTCTTCTTTGGGCACTTTTGGATAAACCTGAACAGACATGCTTTTTTTAAAAATAAAAATAATTTAGTATTGGATATCTTTTAATCTGTTATCTTGAATATTCAGCTGCGCATCATATATTAAAAACAAATATACATTAAGTGGTTTATCACTCTCTTTTTCTTTATCAATTTGAATGTTTATTACGTCTTTAACTGTTCTCCCACTTCCATGCAACTGATTATCCTCTGTCGACCTTAGGTCAATCCATAAACCGTATTTCGTTGTTAAATAATCATCAAGTCTAACATTGTGAAGGTGTAGATCTTTAGACACAAGGTCTACTGTTGGATTTCTACACCTCCCGCCTCCAAAATATTTTCTTATTTCATCAAAATGATGATAAGGTTTAAGCCCACTACCGTAGACTTGGTTAGGACTACCCTCAATTGAACATTGTACTTTCGTGATTTTAGGATTGATAAACTTTTCACTTTGTCTTTGGTATGGTTCTTCATCTTCACACAGCAATAAAATACCTTTAAGGGATCTTGCTGCAGCACTAAAACTAAAATTCCATATAGTGTCTGCCCTGCGTTTAGGATATGTAGTATGATGAATCACTCTTTCGTAAAATATTGCTAATCGTGACTGATATTGTTGCTCAATCAGCCTTGCTAAGTTAGGGTTGCTAACAATGTCAAACTCTAACGAGATGTCGAAAATGCTGTACTTAGAATCAGTGTCTGTAGATTTAATGACACGTTTGTATTCATTAAAAGTTAGTTCATATGACAATCTGTCTTTTAATGCTCCTTGAAAGTATGGCGCATGCGCGCTTAATAACTCAAAATCCAAGGGATGGAAAAGCGATTTCCATACGCAAAATTTACAGCTTCGGGCTTGTTACCGTCTTTAGCATCTTCGGCGTCTATTCTGTGTTTTAGTGCTTCATCACTTTCGATTCCTTGAAACGCGAGGTCAGCCCTTTCATTCGCGGTTAGCCATAGATCACAATAGATTAGAAATATGTCTGCATTGTGTAAAGAAAATATTTCTTGCCCCTCAAGTTTTATAGAAATTTTCTTAACGATTGCCCGTCCCAAATTCTGTACAACTGTCCTGTTTGCGTCTGTTGCTGAATCAAGTTCTATTTTGAAAGTAAGCCGTGCAGATCCCGGCACAATTACTTCATCAGCTCCTAGGTCTGGAAATTTAACAGTAAGAATTTGATCTGAATCAATAGTAGATGGATTATTTGGAACAATAATATTCTGTTTATTTCCCTTCACGCCAAAGGGCTCTTTCAGTCTTCTATGCGGGTCAAGAATTGAGCCATATGCTTGTGACATTTTTTTATAAAACAAAATAAAAAGTTAATTATTTAAAACCATGGCAGGCATTGAAGGTGAAGAAGATTATGATGTTTTTGATCCTGGAGACGACATGAGTGAAATGACTCCTTTGACCCATCCATTACAATCATTGCGGCGTGAATTAACAGAAAGTAAGGTCAAATCATTTTATCAAAGTTTAGGCCAAGAACCTCCCGAATTTATAGACCCTAATGATTTTGAAACAAAAGATGACCATTTGTTTTTTAAAAACGAGCAAGGACAACCTGTACAGCTTACATCTAAACCAGACCCATCAAAGTTTTTAGCAAAGACTACAATTAGACAAAGGCTCAGTGTTAGCGATCAAAATCGCCTTGGCATTGCTAAACCGCGAAGATTAGACAGTGAGGCAGTTGCTAAACTTCAAAACACACTACAAGAACTCCCAACAGATAACCGAATGCAAAACACAGAACTTAAAGATTTAAATCAAACAGCAGACGAAATAATACAAGCAATAGAAGCAGAAACCAGTTTTTCAGAAGAAACAGCATTAAAAACTATGCACGATCCGCCGCTACCTATGAGAGAAATAACGGCCCTTAATCATGCTTTGAGAAGCATCAGAGGCGAATTAACAAACAATTTAGCAAAACTGGGTGAACTAGATGAGCATATAAAAAGAGAAAAAGAAAAACTAGTTGAGGCTGATGACCACAACTTAGGGCCTGGTGTTAAAGAAAGAATAACACAAAGACTAAAAGATCTTGAACAAGAGAGATCAGCAAGACTAGAAGTGTTGTCTACTAACCGAGAACAATTAAGAACTCAAGTGAGCAGAATAAGAGAAACTATCCAAAGAATTTTATATGAAGACACAACGTTAGCAGAACGAATAAGAACACTGTTTAGAGAGCAAGGTGTCACATTAGCAAGTGTTATAACAGCCTTAGGATTTGCAATAAGTACACTGGTGATGGCTATTACAGGCGGCGGTGGTGGGGGAGCAGTGCCGCCAGGCCCGCCAACTCCGTCATCAGATAAATCATGGTAAAAAAAACAACTCGATCACCTTGCAAACTTACTAAAAAAATTAGCCAGTAAGGCAATAGATTCTTTGCCTGGTATAATAGGGGGGATCGTTAGCTGGCTTTTGTCTACTGCAAGTAAAGTAGTTGGCTTTATGGCTGAGCACTTATGGACATTAGTTGTCTTAATAGTTGGGTTACTCTTTAGTAAGATAAAGACCAAGTAATCCTAGGGCAGTTAATCCAAAAGCAAGTGCTGTCTTTTCATATTCATGGTCATCACGCGCGTCTTCAATGGCCTTTGGGCTTTGGGCCACGGGGATTGGATGACTTATTCTTGGGGGGCCATCTTGTTTTTTTATTGTTTGTAATATTACTGGCTCAGAATTTATGTCGTTTTGTCCAACCTTCTGTTCATTTCCTGCAACAAGGATTTCATTATTATAGTTTATTATTGTTCCTATCTGAAGTCTGAGGTCAGAAGGCAGCATGTATAAACCAGTGCCGACAGCAAAGTCTACTTTCGATCTTGCAAATTGTAAAACATTTTGGTACCTTTTAATACTTGAAGGCAAATCAATTGCAGAATTAATGGCGTCCTCTAAATTTGCCAAGTACTGTTTTTGTGCATCAAAGCCAGTAGAAGGATCAGTTATGTTAGATCTTGCCTGTGCTTGCGAACCTAGCAAACACCAAACATAAGTACGAATGGAGTCGTTTATTCGTTCTATTCCCGCTCTAGTTAGGCCCTTAGAAGTGTCTAAAATAAATGTTGTCCACGCTGTTTTATGCTCTTGCTCTATGGACCCGAGGTGAACAGTTGTGCCTGAAGAGAAAGATGTGTAAGGAGGATTCCAATCATAGTTATACTTTCTGTGCACGCCCCAAAAATAAAGGGTGCCTAAACCATGATTAAGATCCAACTTTTGTCTAAAGTCTGTCTTTGGGTCAATATCAAATTCGTTACAGATCCTTTCAAAAGCCTTGTAATCTATTCTGTTGCTGAATGGATTAAACGTTTTGTCATTTGGTAATGGCGCTTGCAGTTCAGATAAAATACGTCTGAAGGTGTAATAAAAATGAAATCTATACACTGACCTCACCAAAGGATCAGGATGATTTAAATGATCAGCATACGACACTCCACACCCAGTTGATGCACAAAACACAACAAAGTTTAACTGGTTCTGATAAAACTGCATCGGATGACTGAACCACACTTTCGCGATGTAGTCTTTTTTAATAGGAGGGTTAAGATATCTGTTTAATGGAGTACTAACCTTTACTTGAAAGGCGTCAGACTGAGTCACAGAAATGTCGAGGGTATCAGTTGTTATATTTTTAAGATTGTAGTGCGGCCCAACAGAATATTTTGCATTAGTATATTTGAATGCACTCATTTTTAAATTGTTTTAAAAATGTTTGTAACAATAACAACTCAAGACAGTCCTTCGTTTTTAGAATATGCTATTGATAATGAATGCGGAACCCAAAGGGTCGCACTCCATGAAATATTCTACAAAGTCGTATGGTTTAATATAACTGAATCCAAGGAAAATAATAAGATTAAAAAATATGATAATAGAGGAAACTTAGTTAGCCAGTTAACCATACCTGATGGTTATTACGGGTTTTGCTCGCTAAAAGAAGCAATGAGTAACTTCGACATTACTCTCAAACTTAACAATGCAAATTTGAAAATAATGTTAGCATTCAAACCTGAAGAAGAAGTAGGTTACTATTTTGATGGAGAGCTAGCTAAAATGTTAGGCTTTGCAACTGACAATCGAGGCATTCATAGTTTTAGAGTTACATCAGACAAAACTACTTATGAGGGAGAATATCCGCTCGATCTTGCATTACATTCATTACTCTATGTTCATTTGGACGAGCTGAGCACTGATGAAAACTTATATGATGGAAGGCCCTCAACTGTTTTAAGAGCTCTTCCATCAGGGAAAGCTGCATATTGCGATTATGAAATTATACAATTCCCTAATTTACAGTTTAAAAGATTAGCTTGTGGGAGGGTCAGATCATTTAATATAAAGATCACAGATAAAACAGGGAAAGTCGTAAAATGTGATAACCTGCACATTGTTTTAGAAATAAAATAATACGTTGTTTTAAAAAATGTCACGTGGACCAGAAGAATCGGGAGTTACATTAGCGCCTGAGAGGTGTGTAACTTTAGAATTAAAAGACCTTGCAGACGTTGAGGACTTTGAACAAAACGGTGAGATAGGCACTTTATATGGTTTTGAGTACACTAAAGATGGTTATTATAAGCGCAAAGAGGTTGACGACAACAAAAGGTTTCCTAAACTAGAACAACTACGCAATGTAGAAGCAAATAATGCGGTCAGTATGAATATAAAATAGTTCGAAAAACTGACAACAAATGGCACTTAGAACCATATTTAGAATGGGACATAAAATTTGAATTCTTAAGCCCATTTACATTTTTTGACCGCCAAAAAAGTTTCAGAAAAGCATTGAACTCTGGCCCTTTACATGTAAGTCTTATGCCAGAGGACAACAGTCGGAAAGAGATCGAAATAAAGCCGTTTGGGGACAAACAGTACATCCTCCACAGAAGAGAATCGGTTTTAAAGAAAGCTTCTACAAAATTACAGTTCATTCCACGCACAAAATTAGGAGACACGTTCACAATGATATTTAAAATTTCTGTCTTAAAAGATGAGGCAAGAAATGGAGCTCTGGGCGTCAGTGACAATCTTATGAAAGGAATTCTTATTAGCTGGCAAAACTTAGACGTTGACAAACTTAAAGTTACTGTCGTCGTTCTTTACAATGGCGAGGATATTAAGGTCATAACAACAAGCAACAAAATTGATATTAGTCTAAATAGAAACGATCTTACAGAACTCAACTGGATTAATCTTACACATTTGGGCCTTATAGGGTTTTATTATACTGAACAAGTTTTGACAGAGAGTATGATAACAACACTAACTGGTGTAAATTAAATTCTGTTATAAAACTATGGTGTCAATGCCGATGTTAAACTTTATGACAAAAACCCCTCATTGTTCATTGATTTGTGGACAGACTGGCTGTGGAAAAACAATATTTGTCCTCGACCTATTACAAACAGTTTATCGTTATAATTTTGATCATATAGTAATTTTCTGTCCAACATTAAAGTGGAACAAAGCATATCACGACAGAAGGTTTATATGGACAGATGATGAAATCTATTTAGTTGATCCTAGCAATAAACTGAGTGAGTGTTTAGAACACTTTTATAGACAGTTTGAAGGAACTCAGACATTATTTATTATAGATGATTGTTCAGCAGAAAAGGATATAGTCAAAAAAAGAAACGCTTTGTCAAAACTGGCTTTCAGTGGAAGACATGCTAGGATAAGTGTGTGGATTTTATGTAAAAAAATATAACTCAGTTTTAAAAGACTTTAGAGAGCAATTAAAGACTGTAGTTTTATTCCACATGAAAGACAGAGACGCATTTGATGAATGTATGCGTGAAAATGATGTTATTGAAAACGATCAAGAAAAACAAAGGATTAAGCAAAAACTTAAGTCTCAAAAGTTTAGTAAATTAGTATTAAAAACAGATAATCCTACACATTATGTATGTTTGTAAAGTGTTTACTATTAGAGAACTAGTAAACAGGCATTCTGGGTAACCCGCCGGAGCAACAGCGAAACCGGCTTCAGCCGGTTGGAGCTGGCGGAGGTGGGTGAGCCAGAATGCCTGTTTACTAGTTCTCTAAAGGTTGCGCCATTTGCAGAAGAAAACAAAGAAGAAAAATGCGAATAGAGTGTGAACCTTAGTGGGGAAAACACGACCGCTATGATGAGTTATGATAGCAGTCCTTACTTACATGTTCCCTTTGCATTTGGGGAATGTGTCTTTCTTGACCATTGT
>JAMYXO010002149.1:0-25196 GCA_033310375.1 Conus canariensis
GAAAAAAAAAAGGAGAGGAGAACGAACGAACGAACAAAATTGTTTAAAGGGAAAGAAAAAGCACATGCAGTTGTTCATTTTTCCCCTCAAGAATGAAAAAAACATTTCAAACAAAAAACCCCACCCTCCACACCCCAAACCCCTTAAACCCAAAACACCCACCTGTCGCACAACCCTTTTCCAAGACCTACACCCCCAATGAAATGATGACAAATCCCAAATAAAACACATAAAAATTTGTAATAAATGATAAGTTTAAAAATATTAACATTAAAATTTAAAAATTTAATAAAATGCTACATACAACATATGCATAAAAAACTTACATCTACGAATAGCTGATCTAAAAAGATAAAAATACAGAACACATAAACACAAATCGAAATCAATAGATATAATCAATTTTAAAACCCAAGAATCTTTTCCGGAAGGGCGCAGCACCTTTTTTGCCCCCCCAGATACGCCCCCAAAATTCCCCTTTCCTCTTTTCCCCGTTTCTCTGCAAAATTCCATCCTCGCCCCTCGTCACAACACCCCACCTCACCCCATCTCCCCCCTCTGTTCAAAACCAACCCAACTCAACCACCAAGAAGAGAGAGAGAGGAGAAGAGAGAGAAGAGAGGAAGAGAGGAGAGAGAGGAGAGAGACCCGGGAAAAAAATTAAATTTCACGATCATGGGATCAAGATGCTGTTCAGGTTTTTGCGTCAAAAGGGGTTTTTTTGATTTTGTTTTTTAAAGACTCGAGGCTTTTTTTCATCGAATAAGTTATAACAATTCCATAACAAACCCTAAGTAAAACAACTTGATTTAAACAGATTTTCTGGGAAAGAGGACTTTTATCTGTAAACAGGGACAATCTTCTTCTTTCGAACTTTTTTTCAAAGCCATAGGCACGGCCGGACATTATATAAACATAAAGAAGCTTTTTTGTAACTATTTTCCATTTTTTGAGGCAAATTTCCTAAATGTTTTATTCTGAAAAGTAGGGGGGGAGGATTTTCAAGGACAGTTTAATGGCACGCTATGTAAACGAATAAAGGTTTAAAAATATTTCCTTTGGGGAATCCCAATTGTTGAGGCATATTTATATAAGTTTAAAACATAGACTTAAAGAAAAACTTAGGGCTATGGGGACTAAAAAGTTTCATTCGGGAAAGCGGTAAATCTTTTGCCCAAAATTTACATAATAACGCAATATTTTGACGTTTTTTTGTCTTGTATTTTTTTTTTTTCGAGGGGGGGGATCGCATATGATTAATTTCAGACCATCCCAAAACTTTTTGATACTTTCTGAAGGAAGAGAGAGGAGAGAGAGAAGAGAGAAGAGGAAAGAAGAGAGAGAGAGAGAGGAAGTTTCACCGTTGAAAAAAAAACTCTTTGCACAAAATTAAATCGTATTTATTGCCGGGGGTTAAGTTTTTTTCCGAGAGAGAGAGAGAGAGAGGAGAGAGAGAGAGGGTAAAGCGAGAGAAAAGAGAGAGAAAAGAGAGAGAGAGTAGATGAGTGAGTGAGAAGAGAGTGATGGTGAGAGCGAGAGAAATTGAGTGCCTGATGAGGAAGGAGTGAGGATGAGTGAGTGAGTAGTGGTGAGTGAGTGAGTGAGGGGTTTGAGAGCGAGAGAGAAGAGAGAGAGTGAGTGAGAGAGAAAAGGGAGGGGAAAAAAAGAGAAAAAGAGAGAAAAGAGAGAAAAGAGAGAGAGGACGAGTAGGAGAGAGAGAGAGAGTAGTGAGTGATGGAGGGAGAAGTAGTAGTAAGTACTGAGAAAAGTGAGTGAGAAAAGAGAAGGGAGAGAGAGGAGAGAGAGAGAGAAGAGAGAAATTTCCTTTAAAAAAAACTCGGGTGCAAAAAAAAAAAAATATTACTTGATTCCCCTGCGGTAATTTTTTTTACACCATACACACACACAAACACACACACACACACACACACACACACACCACACAACCCACACACACACACACACGAGAAGAGAGGAGACCTATGGAAATAACACAGAATATATACCTATATACTAGCCTTTTGTTTGCTTTGAAAGAAAATGACAATCTTCTTTTATTTTTCTTAAAATTTTACAATCATTAACAACGTGACTTCAACAATAAGGCTGTAATGAAAAGGGTGGGGTAAAAAAGACCTTTGTTAAAAACAAAAAGATTTTTGGTCACATTGTAGGCACAGCTGAAGCCCCACAATTCAGCTCCGTATGGCAACACTGTTATGTAGAGAAAACATTTTCCAAAAACAGTCCTAAAACCGCACGTAACATGGCGTTTGGGGTCTCAAACACAATAATAATCCACCTTTTTTTTCTCTTTTTTTTGTGTTTTGTTTTTAAAGGCAGCCCTCGTGCAAACAGAAAAAGACAGACAGACAGACAAACAGAAAGGGAAGAGAACAAGAGGCAGACGCGGACAGAGAGAGGAGAGAGAGAGAGAGAGAGAGAGGAGAGAGAGAGAAATAACGCGACAATTTCAAAACCAAATGAGAGGGAAATTATGAGAGAAGAGAGAGAGAGAGAGAGGAGAGAGAGGAGAGGGAGAGTGTTGGGAAAGAGAGAAACAGAGAGAGACAAACAACACAGACAGAAGACAGACAAAAATAACACCAGAGACAAGGGGCACAATTAGCATTCCTCTCCCCTTTGTGTGGTGTGTGTTGTGTGTGGGTTTTGTGTGTTTTTGTTGTGGGTGTGGTGGTGCGGGGTCGGGGTGGGGGTGGGGTTTGTGTGGTGTGTTGGGGTTTTGTGTGTTGTGGCGGTGTGTTGCTTGGTGCGTGCGTGCGTGCGTTGTGTGTGGTGTGTGTGTGTGGTGTGTGTGGAGAAGAGAGAGAAAGGAGAGGAGGAGATTTAGAAAAAAAACAACACAAGGCAGAAAAGGCAGGGGAGGCAGGCAGGGGAAGATGGGGAAGAGAGTCAAGAGAGACATTCAACAAAGACAGACAACAGACAACAGACAACGGGCAAACAGAAAACAGAGACAAGAAAATGTTCTTGAACATTCCCCCCCCCTTTCAGTGTGTGTAGTGGTGTGTGTGTGTGTGTGTGTGTGTGTTGTGTGTGTGGTGTGTGTGGGGTGTGTGATGTGTTTTGGGGGTGTGGTGTGTGTGTGGAGTGTGTGTGTGCGTGCTCGTGCGTCGGTTGGGGGCGTGCGTGCGGCGTGTGTGGATGTGTGTGTGTGTGTTGTGGTGTGTTGTGTGTGTGGTGGGTGTGTGTGTTGCGCGCGCGCGGGCGCCGTGCGTTTTTTGAGGGAAGAAGAGAAAAAATAGAGGGAGGGAAAATTGAGAGAAAGAGAGAGAGAGGTGGGGAAAAGACAGATAGACAATAAAATATACGTCTAAATTCTCTATGTAAAACAACGTTCCCCCCCAACCCCCCCCCCCCCCCCCCACCCACCACCCCCACACAAACAACCGCACAGTCCGCGCACACACACCGCACACACACAGAGACACGCACATACAAACAAATCTTTTGCCGCGCATACCACACAACGTTGCCGCACGCCACACACACACACACACACACACACCCAAAACAATAAACACATGCACGCACGCACGCCGCGCGCACGCTGCACGAAGCACGCACCTCGCACACACGCGCCGCACACAAAAACACACACCCACACGCGCGCGCGCCGCCGCGCGCGCGGCGCACACACACACACACACACACCACACACAAGCATTACCACCCCAATCCCCAAAAACAAAATGGCTTTTAAAATCATATCCCAAAAAATGATAGTACTCCTTTGCTGGTTTAAAAGGGTGAACTATTCCCTATAAATTATATAAAGCAATCATTTCACGTTTACATATTTTTAAAAAAAAATAAATAAATAAAATAAAATAAAAAAAATCAAGCAAGCGTGGGTCTTAAAACATTAGCCTACAAGGGTTTCCCCACACACACCACACACACACACAACACACACCCAACCACACCCCACACACCACACCAAAACCCGCACGCACGCACGCACGCACGCACGCAGCACGCACGCACACACACACACACCCACGCACGCAAGCACGCCTCATGCATGCACACACGCACATACTAACATTTATATAAAGCTCATTTGTCTGTCTGCCCTTTTGCTTTTTAAACGGCCACATTTCGGGGCCCACGCCACCAAATTTGGGATCAAGTACCTTTTGGGGCCTACAACAGCAACGGGGACGGCTATCACGTGACGCATTGCGTCGTGACGCAATTTTGGGGCAAAAACGTAAAACGGGCATCGGGAAAACTCAGACAGACAAACCGCCGGGCGAGACGGGGGCAAGCGCGTAACGCTGTATAATATTAAATAAATATATAAATTATATTATATATATATATATATTTCCCCCATATCTTTACTCAATTTTTTTTTTTTTAATTCAAACTTTCCAATCATTTCTAAATACTGAAAATTGTTAGCCGCACTTGTTTTCCCCCCACTACTTAAATTTTCAGCATTAATAAATATAATATATATAAATTTAGACGAGGATTCTTTAATGTGTTGTGTGGTGTGTGGTGTTTGGGGTGGTGTGTGTGTGGAGGGGGGGGGGGGGCGAAATGAACAGCAATTGAAAAGATTCTCACGGGGGCGAATTATGTGATACAGTACTGACAAATTCCTGTCAAAGAAAAGGCATTTTCTCATAGATTTAAAAAAAACTGAAAGAAAATGTGGTTTTATCAATAAACATTTAAATTTATTTACATACTTAAAACAAAAAACATACACACACGCCTTTTTTAATGAACAACTGGGGCGTGTTTTTTGGACATGAGAGCCCCTAGACAAGACAACGACTATCTCCACTACACAACTTTTTTCGTGGCATTACTACAGACAAGGGGATCAAGCGTACCCAACTCCAAGCCCTGGATCACCAAGGACCTGAAAAAGCGCGAAAAAGAGAAAATCACTCGAAAGAGAAGGACAAACCCGGGAAAATGCAACTCACCCAAAGAAGATCGACAAAGGGGTCGGGGGGAAAGAAATATTTTGCAAAACTCAGGGCAACTTTCCGAAGGTGACCCAGGATGTGCTGGCGAACCTCTGCCTAACAGGTAAGCCCCAAAAAGCGAACTGAGAGCAGATGATGAAGGAGATTGGGCCCAATGTACTGTTTTCTACACACTTTTACCAGCGGGACCTCAGCATTGACAGCAGCGGGCCCGGAAAAACGTCCCCAGACCCTGATCCCCATGACCACAATGAAAAGAATCCGCAGACGTTTTAGAAACGAATGTCAGAAGTCCCCTGCCGGATAGCATCACAGAGACTCTGAAAAAATCAGCAACTCCTTGGGCCCCTGTCTTTAGAGAGCGTTCCAGCGAACATTTTTAGAAGGCCCTGTTTCGCGATATGGGGGTCTCCCCAATCTTCCGTGCAAAAAAAAAAGGATCAGCAGCCAAAGACTACAGAAACCTGGCGCAACATCAGCCCCCATGAAATTGGGAAATTGTCCCCCGAGCATCAGGGAAAACTGAAAGACCATCAAATCCACTGCATTCGCCTACACCAAGGTAGGGGGCACAGAAGATGCCCTCCAACAAAGCTGCAACCCCCCTCCACCAGCACCCTGATAGCTCGGGACGTTCGCAAGGGTTCTGTCTGTGGAGTTTTTCAAGTGCTTTCAACACCATTCAGCCCATCACCTCGTCGGGAACTACTGGCCATGGCTGTTAACCCAGAGATCATCAAATGGATCTTCAGCTTCCTGAGACAACCACAGCAATCGTATTTGGGTGGGGGTTGTCCCGTTTTCCTGGTGCCCAATGCAGTGCCCCCCGGGAGTGTGTTCTGTGCATCCCCTGTTCCCATCTACAAGTGATGCCCACCAGGGGGGCATGCAGTTAAGCCCCAATTCCGATGACATCACTTACAGGGCTGATGCAAAACTTGATAAACCATTTTTCGGGAGGCAGCGGCAATTTGGGTGGACTGGTGCGACAGGAAATTCCTTCAGCCAATGTCCCGAGACAGGGGAAATGGGCATGATTTCCCGCCGGAACCCAAGCACACCCACCCCTTGTCATCAAGGGAAGAGGAAGGCCTTTGCGCGCACCTACAAGTATTTGGGGGAAAAGTATTGCAATTGGAGTGCCCCCTAACATGACATGTGCTGCAAGAAGGCCAACCCGTTTTTCTTTCTGCGGAAGCTCCCACATTCAGGGTAAACAGCCCCTTCCCTGAACTTGTTCTATATCGGTGATCCAGTCCATCCCCCCTTTAAACCTCTTGTTCCCATCGAAACGCGGTCGCGCTGTCCAGGATGCGGGAACCCAGTAATAAAATTTTTTTTCTGCCTCAAATTAGAGCCCTGAAGGGGGTTTGCAGGGGGAATTGAAAATCGTTTTCCCTTGGGGCAGATCAGTAAAACAGTAATCCCTGTCCCTCCCCCTGTCCCACTCCAGCCATCCTCTTTAAGGTACCCTCCTAAACCCCTTTCCCCCCCGTCTCCACCCCCATTACCCCCCCCCCCCCCACTGCCCCCCCTCCTCCCCCCTTTTCCAATCAAAATGTACTACTCGGGTTTATATTTGGGTGTAAATGATTTTGATGATTGCAGTGTAATGAAATGAAAAAAATGAATTTTGAAACCCAGCAACTTAAACAACTCATGATAGACATTAAAGACGGGGAGATATGCTGGCAAGATGGGCCCCCAATTTTAGCCCTTTATGCATTCTTGCTTTCACGCACACACAACAAAAACACAAGACGACATTTACCGTTTAGCACAGATGCATCACACCCCAAGGCACCAATACATTGTATACACCGGGCACACTTACACACCAATGCACACACATCCCCAAAAGTGGGACACCCCAATCAGACTTGAGCAACTGCCCCACCAGGCAAAATTAGTATGATCAATGGTTAATACTATTCAAAGTGGTTTCTGTTGTGGGGGTTTTTTTTGGGGAAACAGCCTTTACTTAGTTCATTCAGTTTAAAACCATGATGTGTTGACAAATTTTTGTTTATGAATTTTTGTGGTGTTGAAGAAGAGAGACACACACACAACAACCCCCCAAAAAGCTCACCACACACACAACACACACACACCCACACACACACACACACACACAACCCCACACACACAAATCATCACTACCCCAACACGCTCACGCACACAACCACTGCACACACGCTCGGTGGCAAAACACAACCCATACACAAACCACAAAACACACACACACCAACACAACACACACCCCACCACACCCCAACACACGTGCCGCGGCCCAAACAACACCACTACAGTGCACGCAAAGGAGAGAAAGAGAGCGACAGACAGACAACAGACAACGACAAAAACCACACACACACACACAACACAGACAAGACAGACAGAGACCGAGGGAAAGACAAAAAAAAAAAGAAAAAGAAAAAAAAAAGAAAAGAGAGAGAAAAAGAGAGAGAGAGAAAGGGGGAGAGAAAGAAAACAGACAGACTGACTGACCAGAAAAAGGGTGGAGCTGTTCATGACCACAAACAAAACAAGAAAAAAAAAAACAACATGAAAACCCCCACACAGACAGAAACATTAAACAAAACAAGAGACTTGACCACACACACACACACCACACACACACACACCCCCCACACCCACACCAAACCACACCCAAAAAAAAACAAAAAAGAGAGAGAGAGAGAGAGAGAGAGGGGGAGGGAAAAGAGAGAGAGGTTTTGCATATGGAATAAACTCCAGTTTCCCCTTCGGGGAATGAATGGGGAAAGCCAACAGAAAAGTTTCATGTCCAAAAAAACCCAAAAAGGGCAAAAACGCGCAGCCCCCAGTCCAGGGTCAGGGACGGAACCATTTCCTGTTTCCCCCAAAAATGACTTCCCTGCCTTTCTGCCTTCCCGCCTCCCAACTTTGCTAATTGGTTGTTAAAATCGAGGGCAAGAACGGCAAAAGAATGTGTTGAACTCCCCACCCCAATCGCCCCCCCTTCCCTGTTTTTTAATGTCCATGCCCCTGATCAATAACACAGGGTTGTGTCGTTTTTTTTGCTTAGAAGTCTCTCCTCTCTCCTCTTTTCCCTCTTTTCTCCCCCTCTTCTCTTCTCCTCTTCCCCCCCTCTCTCTCTCTTGTCCTTGTTGTGATGTAATTTGTTTCTGGGGTTGTCTTTGCTGTATTACTATTTCATCATATTTTCCCCAAAAATGTGTTGACAAATGTTTACTTAAAAAAAGTAGAAAATTTCAAGGGTAAACGGGGGAAAACTAGAATTGTTTTAATTGGTTTTTGTTAGTACCCAAAATTTTTTCTCTCTCTCTCTTTTCTTTTTCTCCTTTTCCCCTTTTCTTCCCCTCCTTCTCTCCCCTTTTCTCTCTCTCCCCTTTTCTGTAATGCGCGTGAAAGCATTTAGAGTAGTCACCCCCGTCGTTACCCTTTTTGCATTTTCCCCTTTGTTTTTCTGTTTCATTCAAGTCTTGGGGTACTTCTTCCCCTCTTCTTTTTTTTCTTTTGGATCTTTTTTACCTTTTTCCGCCCTATTTTTTTACCTTTTCCCTTAACCCACTGGTAAAAACCCGTCACTGCAGTAGTGAGTCAAAGGAGGAAAGGGGCCCCCCTAAGTCAGTGGATTTACGTATCAGGTGTTTTTGTGAGCCCCAGGTGAACAGCGAACCTATTCCTAAGCAAATAAACGTTTTGCGGAATATAAAGGGACTTTTATGATTGTACAAAAAGTGTATTGTAATTAATAAAGATACGGAATCCACCCCAAAAAGGAAATATTTTTAAAAAGAAAGTTTCGATTTCTGTTTTAAAGAAAAAGGGAGTGCTCCCCCCCCCCCACACACACACCCAATGAACGAGTGCATACCATTTTGTTTACTTTACGAGCATTAAAGTGCCTCGTCTGCACTATCCCTTCTCACTATGAGAGAGAGAACGTAAACAGTGCGTGGGAATTTTGCTGGGAGGCGCGCTCAAGCTGGAACTAAGACGTCATTTAAGCGTGAAGATATTGTCAAACAGTCTGCTGTTTATTTATATAAAGCATCTAAAATTCGATCTGGATATTGCTCATAATTCTGTAATCAATTTTCTCATGTTTTCTCTACCCATTTGGCGTTTTAATTCTAGTTGCAAAGCGAGACGACTGCAGGCGGAAATCTAAACAAATCTTAAATAAATGTTAACGAACCGCCCAGAGAACGTGGACAGAGTCACAAGACGAAACACAACGCGTTTCGACCTCTTAGGTCTTCATCGGGTGAGACATAAACGAATAAAACAACGAAAATTCACTTAGCTTTTGATCGCTTCAGATCACTTCACAGGGTTCAGCGCAAGGAAGAAGGCGTTGAATCAACACCTTCTTCCCTTCTTTCTTCCTTGCGCTGAACCCTGTGAAGTTTATGTCTCACCCGATGAAGACCTAAGAGGTCGAAACGCGTTGTGTTTCGTCTTGTGACTCGTTTGTCCACGTTCTCTGGGGGTTCGCTAACATTTAATTTTAAGATTTGTTTTAATTCTGTAGTGAACTTTTCCTGTACCTGTATTCTAAGTTGTTTATTACACCACCTTCGAAAGCGGCCATCGCCTCATTGGAAAACTCCCCTTCTCTCTCTCTCTCTTCTCTCTCTTCTCTCTCTCTCTCTCTCTCTCTCTCTCTCTCTCTCTCTCTTCTCTCTCTGGCGCACAGGGGCGCCCACATGGTCCCCCTGCCCTCCTCTCTCCCCTGTGCTGGTGCTTTAGGAGCCGTCTCCATACTCATTAATCCTCTTTTCAGGGTTCTGTCTGTCTGTCTGATTGTCTGTCTGTCTGTCCTCTCTCTCTCTCTCTCTCTCTCTCTCTGTCTCTCTGTCTCTCTGTCTCTCTCTCTCTCTGTCTCTCTGTCTCTGTCTCTCTCTCTCTCTTCTCTCTTCTTCCTCCAGAGCAGCACAGAAAGAGAGGGAGAGAGAGAGAGAGAGAGAGAGAGAGACAGAGAGAGAGAGAGAGAGCTTACCTTTTTTAATGATAGAAAGAGGTAGACGCAATTAATTATTACGAACATAGCAAGGTAAAGAGAAGCACAGAGAGAGAGAGAGAAGAGAGAGAGAGAGAGAGAGAGAGAGAGTTGACAAGAATCTTTTTCCAAGGGAAGTAATTGTTGACAAAGACCAAGTATGCTTTCTTCTTGTATTTCTTAAGAGAACACAAAACCCACCAAATTCCAACGTTTACTTCTGTAAAGAAAAATAGGTCTTTATGAACAAATAGAGGTGTGTTGTATTCGGGGAGTAGATGGAATTTGTGACACTGTACATGATCAGTATAAAGTTTGTGGTGGTGGTTGAAATGATGGCACTGTTGCTCATTCCATACGGTATGAACATTGGTGTTTGATTGAAGTCACTATGAATGCACTGGGAAACGTCATGAGATTGTCCGGGGCTACGTTGTAACAGGCAGCTGAGCAGGAACACTGAGAGTGTCACCGTCTGATGACGCTGACCTTTCTGGAACTGCTTGCAGCTTGTCTTGGAACCTGCACTGTCGTCCGATTGGAAGACTTCATTAGTCTGTCTTCGCCTGCACTGCCTACCACTCCACACCATCACAACGACATGGGTGCACACTTTACCACCTGCCTACAACTCCAATAGCTGCTTTAGGTTGTTTTTGGTTTTGGTTTTGTCTTTGTGCGTAATGCCGCTGACATACATGAACAACCAGACAGACAGACGCAGGGAGAAATCATAAGGCTCATTGCTGAGGGACTGGCATTGGTAATAATAATGATAATAATTAATTTCAAAGTGAGATGACTGCAGGTGGACATTTGAAACGAACCTATCAGAAAAAAAGTCTTCCGCCAGATAAAAGGGAGCTAAACAAAGAAGACAAAACCATGACGCGTTTCGACCTCTGTGCTCTTCTTTCAGGCCAGACAAACAACATTGCAGATAATGAACACGAAAAAGGAACAATCGCTTCTCTCCTCCAATTGAGCGCCAAATGATCATAATGCAGAAATCGACGAAAATGATATGTCAGACACGTATGATTTATGTACAGTGCCTTTTTCAATGATGATTGCTCAAAGCCAGAGTCATAAGAAACGCTCGTGCAGAAAAACAGATGTCATTAAGAAAGGAATCACCCTCACAAGCAGGTTTAAAGCCTACATACTCAATGTCCAGACCCTCTAACAAATGGAACCAAAGCATTTCGTCACAGAGTACGCGCTTTTCTATATATGTAATTATTTATGAGGATTCAGTTCATCGGTGGCATAATGAACTGTTTGGACCAACAGTTTTGTCATCCTTCCAGGGTAGTGGAGAGAGAGAGAGAGAGAGAGAGAGAGAGAGAGAGAGAGAGAGAGAGAGAGAGAGAGAGAGAGAGAGAGAGAGAAATGAAGGTGGAGGGGTGATGAAAAAATCCATGCAACTGCAACAATACACAGAACCCAAAATATCTACCACTGTACTTTAAACTCAGTCACACCAATATCTACCACTGTACTTTAAACTACAGTCACGCCAATATCTACCACTGTACTTTAAACTACAGTCACACCAATATCTACCACTGTACTTTAAACTACAGTCACGCCAATATCTGCCACTGTACTTTAAACTACAGTCACGCCAATATCTGCCACTGTACTTTAAACTACAGTCCCACCAATATCTTCCACTGTACTTTAAACTACAGTCACACCAATATCTACCACTGTACTTTAAACTACAGCCACACCAATATCTACCACTGTACTTTAAACTACAGTCACACCGATATCTACCACTGTACTTTAAACTACAGTCACAACACCAATAATCTAACCACTGTACTTTAAACTACTACAGTCACACCAATATCTACCACTGTACTTTAAACTACAGTCACGCCAATATCTACCACTGTACTTTAAACTACAGTCACACCAATATCTGCCACTGTACTTTAAACTACAGTAACACCAATATCTACCACTGTACTTTAAACTACAGTCACACCAATATCTAGCACTGTACTTTAAACTACAGTCACACCAATATCTACCACTGTACTTTAAACTAGTCACCATTCTTCACGGCAGGAGGCAGCAAATCATGGCCAAGAACAACAGTGCCACTCGAAACATGCAGGCAGAGTCTGCTGGACGGGGCAGATGACTGGGAGTGCACTGCAGACCTCCCAGAATGGAAGAGTCACCCAGAGATCATCAGCAAGAGTGGCATGAGACCAGACATAGTAGTCCACTCTAAGTCAACCAAGCAGCTGATCATGATCGAGCTCACGGTGCCATATGAGAACAGAATGGAGGCAGCTCAAATCTACAAGACTGAAAAGTATGCTGATCTGGCAAACAGCCTGAGGAGAGAAGGCTATCAGGTCAAAGTCCTCACTGCAGAAATTGGAGCTAGGGGGTTTGTAGGAACGTCTGCATACAGCCTCATGAAACAGCTCTCAGTTGCAGGGAAGGAAAAAACCAGAGCCCTGAAAGCAATGGCAGAAGCGGCAGAGAGGTGTTCAAGCTGGATCTGGTCAAGGAGGAACAAAAGTGAACTTCATAAGGCTTAATTTCCCTACAAATATCAGGTGTCCCTGTGGCTCAGTGGTTAAAGCGCGAGTCATTAAGTGGAAAATGAGCATGTCCAGAGGGTCATGGGTTCGAATCCCAGCCATGGCTCGTCCCAAGATGGGAAAAAAAGGGGCAGCAGAGGGACATCCGGAGTCATGAACCGGGTGTGGCCCAACCCCCCTAGAGTGTCAGGAGATAAGGGCCGAAACACTTGCTTGAAGGGGGCTTCTCTTCTGAGGACTCTCTGCTGCCACGCTCTCCACGAGTTTCTTTCTACTGATGCATGGGTAAACCATTGACTTCCGGGAATAGGCCGGAGGACGTCCGGGAAAGACCGGAGGACACTGGGAAAGACCAGAACCAAGGGCTCTGTGGGCTGGCTCCCCACTTTGCCTTAAACATGTGGCTACTAAAAATAAAAGGAAAAGATGCTCCCAGGATTCACCGAAAGGGGGAGAGAATGATGAATCCATCGGTGCTCAACCAATCATGACTGCAAATCCCAAACGGACTATGAACATGGACCAAATGGAATATCCATGTGTCTGTGGAAAGCGTTTCGCTACCACCCGTGGCATGAAGATCCACAGAACAAAGATGGGATGTGTGAAGACTCATCTGAATGAGCAGCAGCGCACTGCATCAGCAGATAAGACGTCGGAAGACCAAGGCCAGGATTTAAACCACAGTGCCAAGGACATCCACGCTGTTGGTTCGGATGAGGAATTTGCACAGGCCCTCGATGCCAGGCGCCTGAAACTCAACCTGCCACGAGCAAACGAAACTGAAGATTGGGAGAAACTGGATGCAAAAATCGTCCAAAGACTCGATGCACTGATAGGAAAAGCACCCTGGAACACAAACTAGCCACATATGGGGACATTGTGTATGCCACATGTAGAGACGCCTATGGAGCAAAACTACCCAAAGAGAAAACACCTCCAAAGAAATCCAGACGCCAAGAAAAGATGGACAAGATCAGGGTCCAAAAGAAAAACCTCAAGATGCAAATGAAGACCGCACTGCCAGCTGAAAAACAAGGCTTGGAAAAACTGTGGAAAGACCTGAAAGAAAAACACAGTGCCCTCAGCAAAGCGGAATCTGCGAGGAAGAGGAAGAGCAAAAAGAAGAAGACACAAGAGCGCTTCTTCAGAGACCCCTTCCAGTTTGCCAGAACACTGTTTGAGCAGCCAAAATCTGGGACCCTAAGTGTGGACAAAGGAGTTCTTGAGCAGCATCTGAGGAAAACATACTCTGACCCACAGAGCAAAGCACCACTCGACATTCAAGGTCTGGTGTGGCCAACCAACCCTGAGGAACAGTTCAATGGCAAGCCTCCAACGTTGGCGGAAATCAAGAAGGTGGTCGACAAAGCCAGAGCCAAATCATCACCAGGGCCAAACGGAATACCTTACCAGCTTTACAAGAAATGTCCCAAGGTGCTGGAGTGGCTCCACGGGCTGCTGCGATCGGCTTGGAGAAACCAGAAGATCAGCGGCCAGTGGATGACGGCAGATGGTGTGTACATCCCCAAAGAGCAAAACTCAAGTGACATTAGCCAGTTCAGGCCAATATCACTACGAACTCGAAGGGAAAATCTTCTTTTTCTGTCAGGGCCCAGCAAGGCTGACCAAGTACCTGATGGAAAACAAGTACTTGGATGTGTCAGTCCAAAAAGGGTGGCATCCCAGGCGTGGCGGGCTGTGTAGAACACGCCACAATGATTTTGGACGCAATCCAAAAAGCAAAAACAGAAAAAAAGACCTGGACGTAGTGGGTCTTGATCTGGCAAACGCATAGGTCTGTGCCCCATGAGATATACATTGGCTCTTGAATGTACCATTGTGCCAAAGAACATCCGCGACATGCTCAAGAAGTACTTCAAGGCTTCTCAATGCGGTTCTCTACCAAGGAGTACACAACAGACTGGATCAACTTTGGAAGTGGGTATTGCAATGGGCTGTGCAATTTCCCCAATACGTTCGTGCTGGCAATGGAACCATCTTGAAAGCAGCAACAAACAACGCGAGACAAACAACCTTGGCGATGGATACAAGATCCTTCCCTCTAAAGCCTTCATGGATGAACAACGTGATTTCATCCAGAGAAGACAAACACTCATGTGCTGGAGAGGCTGGACGACATAGTTCCTCATCCAGAATGAAGTTCAAACCAAAGAAATCACGGAGTCTCTCACGAGGAAAGGAAAAGTGGCCGGATCTGTGGTCTTCAGTGTTGCCCAACCAGGCCATTCCAACAGTCACAGAAGAACCAGTCAAGGGCCTTGGAAAAGGTAGATGATACGCTGGAAAGACACACAAAGAGCAAAAAAAACCCCCAAGCAGAGGGGCGGAGGAAGGCTGGAACCATTGACCAGTGGGGCTCCCTGGCAAATAAAAAGGTCTGGTGTCTGCAGTTCATGCTGATACCAAAGCTGCTATGGGCCTCTGAGATATACGACATCTGCACCCAGCATAGTGGAGGCAAGGGAAGCCAAAACAACAAGTTCACAAGGAAATGGCTTGGTTCCCACCCTGTCTGACTGACATAGCGCTGTACGTCGCCAAGCAAAGCAAAACTACCCCTGAAATCCATCCTGGAGGGAAATACAAAGCAGGGAAATCAGACTTCAAAGCATGCTGGAGGACTAGGAGACAAGGTGATAGAAGCAATTAAGCCCCACTGAAGACGGGCAAAAATGGAAAGTTCAAGAGGCGATGGATTCTGCAAAAGAAAGCCCTCAAAACAAGAAAAAAGGAAAACACAAAGACCAACAGACAGGGCTGGGGGTGACCAAAACTGAATGGTGTCAAAGGCCAAAGGAAAAGCCAAAAGAGACATGATGATTCAGGAGATGAAAAAGAAGAAGACCAAAAAGACTCCAAAAGCAGTCCAGCAGAGCCAGCAAGGGCAATGGACAACGGGGGAGAATGCACTCCAAAGAAGTCTCACTTGGAATGACATTTGGCACATGGCCCCCTCTCAGGATCAGCTTCAAACTCAGATCTGCATATGCCTTCTGCCCCAAATGCAAACCTGGTGAAGTGGGGAAAACAGACATCCTGCATGCCCCCTCGCATGGAAAAACAAACAGTGGAGCATGTCCTAGCTCCTGTAAAGTACCCGGCTCAAGGAGGTACACATGGGGCACAACCAAGTGCTCAAAGAAATTGTACAGTAGTCTGGGCTAGTACCAACACCAAAAAAGGGAAAACAGGCTCCAAAAGCACCCCAACATTCTTCACGGCAGGAGGCAGCAAATTGGCCCCAAAAACAACAGTGCCACTCGAAACATGCAGGCAGAGTCTGCTGGACGGGGCAGATGACTGGAGTGCACTGCAGACCCCCAGAATGGAAGAGTCACCCAGAGATCATCAGCAAGAGTGGCATGAGACCAGACTAGTAGTTTCCCCTCTAAGTCAACCAAGCAGCGATCATGATCGAGCTCACGGTGCCATATGAAACAGAATGGAGGCCCGCTCAAATCTACAAGACTGAAAAGTATGCTGATCTGCAAACAGCCTGAGGAGAGAAGGCTATCAGTCAAAGTCCTCACTGCAGAATTGGAGCTAGGGGGTTTGTAGGAACGTCTGCATACACCTCATGAAAAACTCTCAGTTGCAGGGAAGGAAAAAACCAACCCTGAAAGCAATGGCAGAAGGGGGCAGAGAGGTGTTCAAGCTGGATCTGGTCAAGGAGGAACAAAAGTGAACTTCAAAAGGCTTAAATTTCCCTACAAATATCAGGTGTCCCTGTGGCTCAGTGTTAAAGCGCGAGTCATTAAGTGGAAAATGAGCATGCCAGAGGTCAAGGGTTTTGAAATCCCCCATGGCTCGTCCCAAGATGGGAAAAAAAAGGGGCACAGGGACATCCGGGGTCATGAACCGGGTGTGCCCAACCCCCCTAGAGTGTCAGGAGATAAGGGCCGAAACACTTGCTTGAAGGGGTTTTTTTCTGAGGGCTTTTGCTGCCACCCTCCCGAGTTTCTTTTACTGTAGCCCAAAATTACCACTGTATTTTAAAAAAACAGTCAACCCCCTACTACCCGTTTTTAAAAAAACGCACCCCAATATCACCACTGATTTAAATCGCACCCAATATCTACCCGTACTTTTAAAATACATACCCAATTTTTTACCCCTTTTTTAAACTCCCCCACACCCAAAATTACCCCCGATTTAAACTAAGTCACGCCAAAAATTTCCACGGGTTTTAAAACTACATACCCAAATCTAACGTACTTTAAAAACGCCCCCAAACCCAAAATTTTACCACTTTTTTTTAAAAAACATCGCACACACACAACACACACCCCACACACACACAACACACACACACCCACACCACACACAAAACACACACACAACGGAGAAAGTAAAAATTTCCCCCGGGGGGCGCTCGCACAAAGTAACGGGCAGAAAAGTTTAAAAAACGCACTCTTTTTGGGGTTTTTAAAATTTTTGGGCCCCCTTTTTAAGTCAAAGGTTTTGTAGATTTTTTTTACCGTCATACCCCAAAACAAAAACTGTGTTTTGGGTTTGGGAACAAAAACACCGGACGGGGGAAATTTGGGGTTTTAAAAGGAGCCGCCAAAGATATAATTTTACCCCTTTTTCCCCGCCCCTTTTTTTTTTTAAAAAAAATTTTTTTTGGGGTTTTGGGTTTTTTTTTAAAAATATTTCCCTAGTTAATTTTTCTTTTCTTTTAAAAAAGTTATAAAAATTCTTTTAAATTTTTGGGGTTTTTAAAATTTAAAAGAAACCCAAAAAAAGGGGGGAAAAAGAAAAAAGTAATTTTAAAAAAATACTAAAGCATCCTTCCCTTTTTAAACCCCCAACCCCCCAAACCAAACACTTTAAAAGGGGAAAAAATTTTTCAAAAAAATCTTCGGGGTTTTTTCCCACGAACAGCCCGGGGCCCCCAAATTTTTTTTACCAAGCGGGGCCAAAAAACACATAGAAAACAGAACCAGGGATGCATCACGCCCCGCACCCCCTGCATGAAAAGGGGGTTTGGGGGGAAAGCACGTACTGGGGATTATTTTTCCCCCCTTCCCCCCCGAAAAAAGGGAAAAAACAAAAAAACCCGCACACCCCAAAAAAGCGAAAAATTTTCCGGGGCCCACGGAGGGGCGGACCCCTTTAGGGCACCTTTTTTCCCCAAAAAAACCGGGGTGTTTTTTTTATGACAAAATAGCCATCGCCCCCCTCCCAAAAGGGGGAAAAAAAATTTTTGGGGAAAAAAACCCGGGGAAAAGAAATTTGGGTTTTTTGGGGGCTGCCGTTAGGCCCCAAAGGGGATAAACGGGGGGGGGAAAACAGGATACGGGGTTTTTGCCCCGAAAAGAACCCAAAAAAAAAACCAAAAACTTTTTTCCCCCCGTTGAGCGTTCTTTTTTTCTTTTTTCTTCCCTTTAAAAACCCTTTTTTTTTTGTCCATTTTTTTATCATTTTTTTTTAACCCCTTTAAATGTTTAAAAAAATTTATTTATTTTTTGTACCTTTTTTGGAGTTGTTTTGGGGTTGGGATCTCTCTCCCTCTCCCCTCTCCCCCCTTCCCCTCCCCCCCTCTCCTCTCTCCCTTTTTTCTCCCCTCTCTCCCTTTCCCCTTTTTTCTCTCTTTTTAAACTTTTTTGGGTCCTCCCCCTTTCCCCCTCTGTACTTCTTTTCCCCTTTCTAGTTCATGTTTTTGAAAAATTTTTTCGTTTTTTTTTTTTTTTTTTTCCCCCTTTTTAAAATTTGGGGAAAAAATCCTCTCTTTTTCCCCCTTTTTAAAATTTTTTCTGTACTCTTTTTTTTGGGGTTTTTGTTTTCGAAAAAATTTTTGGGGGTTTGGCCCCTTTGGGGGAACCCGACCCCCAGAAACCGGGGAAAACACTTCAGCCCCCGGGGCCCCGGGGCCCCGGGCCACCATAAAGGGCCCCGGAAAAAAAGCAAAAAAGACCCCAAACCCAAAGGAAAAGGGGCCCCCCTGGGAAGAACGGAGGCCCCCCCAGACGGCAAAGAATGGCGTGGGCCAAACCCCCAACACGATAAAAAAGATTTTACCGGGGAGCCCAAAAACCCCCTTGTCCTCCCAAAACAAAAAGGAGGGGGTTTTTTTTAAATTTGGGGGCCTTTTTTTGGGGGTCCCTTTTTCTTTTTGGGTTGATGGTTTTTTCTTTCTTTCTATCTATCGATTTTTTCCCCCCTTTTTTTTTCCCATCCCCTCTTCTTTACCCCCTTTTTTTTCTTTTTTTTCTTTCCCGTTAAAAAGGGGGTTTTTTCCCCCTTTTTTTTTTCCCTTTTTTTGCCCCCCCCCCCCCCCCCCCAATTTTTTAACGTTTTCTTTCTTTCCTTTTGGGGGAAAACTTTTCTTTTTTAAAATTTTTTTTTAAAAAAATTTTTTTTCGTCATTTTTTTCCTATTTTTTGGGGGGATGCTTTTGCCCCCTTTGCTGTTGTTGGGTTTCTGCCCCCTTTTTAAAACCCAAAACCCTGCTTTTCCTCTGTCTCCTTTTTGGGGCTCATTTTTTTGGTTTTTTAAAATCGTCGCTGAAAACCTTTTTCTTGTGCTTTTTGGTCCCTGGCCCCCTGTCCCGGGGCTGTCTGTGTCTGTCTGTCTGCGGCCCCGGTCCTGACTCTCTTTTTTCCTTCGGGGCTGTTTGATCTGTCTCATCGTTTTTAAAATTTTGGGTGGGGTTTTTTTGTGTTGGGGTGGGTTTTGTGTTGTTTGTTTTGTTGTGTTTTTTTAATTTTTGGGGGGTGGGGGGATAGGGGGTGTATTTGGGGGTGGGGGTGTGGGGGGCTGCGTGCGTGCGTGCGTTTTGTGTGGTGTGTGTGGGGGTGTTTTGGTGTTGTGTGTGGTGTTTTCTTTTTTTTCATTTTTCTGGGGTATTGGGGTTTTAAAACCAAATTCCCCCCCCCAAAATTTTTGTAAAAAAGCCATTAAAAAGTGCTGAAATGTCTTATTTTTCCCTTTTCCCAATCAGTTTAAAGGGGCCCCAATTGGCCAACTTTTTTCTTTACGTTTTTCTACAAGAAACAATTTAAAGGTTTTTGGTGTTTTGGGTGGTTTTGGGTGTGGGGTGTGGGGTGTGTTTTTGGGGGTGTGTTGTTGGGGGGTGGGGGGTTTCGATGTGTGTGTAATTTTGTGTGTATTTTGGGGTTGGGGTATATTTGTGGGTGGGGTTTTTCCCCCAAAACCCCGGGGCCGCAAAACCAAAAGGGGCCCGGCGAACCCCCAAATTTCCCCCAAGTTTTGTTTTTTAAAAAAAGTTTTCCCTTTCCCTTTCTTCGCCTCCTTTAAAAAACTTTTCCCAACCCAAAAAAATAGCCCATGGTTTAAAAACTTTAAAACCCCCAAGGGGAAAAATATAAAAAATTCAAAACGGATAAAAGGGGGCGCGGGGAAAAAAAAATTTTTGGGGGGAAAATTAAAACGGAGAATAAAAACCCCCGTGAAAATTTTTTTTCCCAAAATTTTTCTATTCATAAAAACCCCAAAAAAGATGAACTCTTTTTGTCATAAAGGGGAAAAACAGGCTTTTTTAGTTTGTTCAAAAACCCAGGGGGATTTCCCCAAAACGGGAAACGAGCGGGGAACGGGGCTTTAAAAAAGGGGGACCAAACACAACTGCTTTCCAAACCCCCGGGGTTTTTAAAATTAGGGTCGGGAAAAAAAAACTCTGTGGGAAAAGGACCAATAATTCTATACATTTTTGTTTTATTTAAAAATGGGGAAAAAGGGGCCCCCCCAAAAACATGTCATCGGGAAATCTGAATTTTGTAAAAATGCCCAATTTGGGGGACAAACCCAAAAATGACACAAAAAGGGGGAACCCCCAAAAAGGGGGCGTTTCCCCCCCAAAAACGGCATCCGGCAGCATGTTTGGGAGAGTCGCAAACTTTTTCGGAAAAGACGGGCAAGGGGGTGGGACGAAATTTAGACCCTTAAAGGACTTTACTTTGGGAAAGTACGGGGTTTTTTATTCGACCCTTTTTTTTTCACAAACTTTTGGGGGAAACAAGAAAAATTTCCCCGGGTTTGGGGTTGGGGGAAAAAAAAAAAATTCCCGAAATTTGGGGGATGCAAGATAAACCTTTTAAAAGGAAAAAAAAGGGGTTTTTTGGCCCAAAGGGATAAAGAAATTTTATTTTTTTGACTTTTGCGACGTATAATAAAAAGGGGGTAGGTTTTTCCCCCGGGACTGACAAGGGTTTTAAAAAGTCCCACACAAAAAATCCGGGTTTATTTAATCAAAAGGGGGGGAAACGGGGAAAAAACTCCCGAAACCCCAAAACCCCCTTAACTGGCGGGGGAAGGGAAAAAAGAGGCGCCAAAAACGATTTGTGGGAAAAAAACCATTTTTGTTTTTAAAAAAATTTGGGGGTTTTCGGTCCAACCCCAAATTGTAAAAATAAAAAACATTTTTTGTGTGACTTCCCCCGGGGCATAGAAAATTTAAAAAGTGAAGGTTTTTGAGGCATTTTCCCCCCTTTTAAAAAAAAATTTACCGACTAATCCAAGACGAAACAAACAGGGGAGGGGAAGGGGGGGTAACCCCCGAACGAAAATTTTTATTTTCCCGGGGCACCACAAAAAAGGGGCCCCTTTGAGCAAAAGGGTACGAAGACCTTTTTTTTGCTGTGTATTTGTCACTTGTTCCGTTGATAATTGGTTTTTTCCCGAAACACCCCCCTTAAAAAAAAAAAAATGGGGTAACCCTTGTCCAATCACGATGAAAAAAAAGTTATGATTGCTCCCTTCCCTTTTTGTGTTGAAAGGCCCCCAAAGGGGGGTTTTATGTTTCCTTAGGGAACCCAAAACACAAGAGGGCTGGAAGGCTTTTGTTTTTTCTTGTCATTGGTTTTGGGCCCGGGGGCTTTGTCATTTCCTTGGAACTAGGTTTCCCATTTTCCGGGGGCCGGGAGTCCCTCCCCCGACCCTTCCCCCCCCTGCCCCGCCCCCCGCAAGAGGGGAGACAGGAAATGACGTCCCGTGTGGGGACAACGCCTGTGCTGGCTCCTGATCCCCTTTTTCAGTTGGGTGGAGAAGCATTGGGGGAAAAGGCCGTGACCTGACAATGACCCCCCTGGCTACAAAAGGATTTTTCCCCTGGGTAGTTTGGGTTGGTACTGGGGTCCAAACTGATGTAGTCTGGGAGTATCAATGTTATTTGGGGGAGAGGTGGGGGCCAAACCACCCTCTGGGGGTGGGGGAAAGCAACCCGCCCCCCCAACTAGTACATAGCCAGTCTATGCACGGTACACCGGGGTTTGGGTTTTTGGAGGGCTGAAACTCATTTTAACGAAACTGTTTGGGCCCAGAGTTCCATTGAACACCACATACTCTAAAGGTTTTTTTTCAATGGTGTACCCTGGGGCCGAAAAAGACGGCGTTTAAGGGGTTTCCCTTTTTTTTTGTTGAAAGGTTGGGCCATGCACCTTTTGGTGGGGTGTGTGTGTTGGGGGTTGGGTGTGTTTTTTTTGGGGGTGTGTGGGGTGATTCAGATGTCAATCGCAGACAGACCAAAATTCAAATTGGGGAAAATTTTAAACTCTTTTTGGAAAATTAGAACTTCTAATTCATTCCCCCTTTGGGGTACAAACTAATGTTTTTTTGGGAGAATTCGTTTACCCCCCGTTTCCCCGAATTCAGTACAAAAGACAACAAAAAAACTTTCTATTCAAACAAATGCGGGCCATTTTCAGACAAAGGGAAAATAATTATTTGGAAGCAGATTTACTAAAATTTTCCCTTCCCCTTGGGTGTCCCCAAAAATAAAATTTCTAAAAGCGTGAACCCGAAATTTAATGGATTCATTTTTTCGCCCAGTAGGTAAAGAAAGAAGTCACGATTGCTTGTTCTTCTTTTTTCGAATTCCCCCAAAAGTTGGTTAATCTTGCCTGGGAAAAAGAAGGGCCCAAAAAAGTCTCGAAAAAAGCGTCGGTGTTTGTTTTGTCTTTTGGGGGCCCCTATCTTTTTTTTTCTTGTCCAACGTACAGAACAAACCTTTTTCCCTTTTTGGGTTTTTGTCAGTTTTCCCCCTGCAGTCATCTAACTTTTTTTTTTTTCCTTTTTTTTTCGCGCTTTGTCAGCAAAGATTTCACAAACACTACGGGGTTCATTTTAACCACACTATTTAAAAAGGGGTTTAAATATTGGGGCCCCGCGACAATGCCCCTAATCTTGGAGTTGATCTAACGGGAAAAAAATGAAAACATTCGCGAATTCAACAACGAAAAAACTTTCTATCGAAAAGAAAAACTGAACATTTTTAGACAGGAGAAGTATTTGTTTTTTTTTTGCTGTATAAAGTAGTGTTTCTAAAACCCCCAAATGAATTAAAGGGGAAAGAGAATATAGGGTTTTTTTTGGGCCGGGAACCCTTTATTTTTTTTTCCCTTTAAAAATTTTTTTGCTGGGGCAAATTTTTGGGGTTTTTAACATCAGGGGAGCTTCAAATCACACGTGGAAAGGGGTACTGCAAAATTGGTTGGGCCCCCCAGAAAGTGGGAAAAACTCAAAAGGGAAATTAAAAGGTAAAAATCCCCACGTACGGACAGCACAAATAACCCCGCTTTCGTAAAGCCGGGATGATGCACACACACAAAACACACACACCACACACACACCACACACACACACACACACACAAAACACACACTAAAAACTAACACACACACTAACACACACAAATAACACACACACACCACACCCCACACACACAAAACAAAACCCCCACACAACCACCCCCCTGTTTTTAAAGAACAGACTGGGCGAGTTTTTTTGGACGATGAGAGCCCACAGGGCAAGACAACTGACGTGATCTCCAGCAACATCAACTTTTGCGTGGGCATTTGGTTTCAAAAGACAATGGGGATCAAGCTGTACCCAACTCCAAGCCCGGATTTTACCAAGACCTGAAACAGCTGCTGAAAGAGAGAAAAACACTCTGAAAAGAAAAACCAAAAGGGAAAATGCAAAAAATCACCCAAAGAAGATCGACAAGAGGATCAGGGAGGAAAGAAACTTTTGCAAAACTCGGGAAACTTCCGCAAGGTGACTCCAGGGAAAAGGGGGGGCAAAAAACATCCCCGCCATAACAAGGTACAGGGCCCAAAAAAAAGCTGAACTGAAGGGAGATGATGAAGGAATTGCCAATGGCTGAATGTGTTCTACACACGTTTTGGAAACCCGCGGGAAATTCAGCATTGAGCAGCAGCCCGGGGCCAAGGGGACGGTGCCCCGCTCCCTTGGGGCCCCCGTCCATAGTGAGGGAAATCCGCAGACTGGATCGGAAGCTAAATGTCATAAGTGCCTCCCGGGCCGGATAGCATCACAGTTGGGACTCTGAAAAAATGCAGCAACTTTCCCTTGGGGGCCCCGTCTTCGAGAGCTGTTTCCAGGGAAATTTAGGGAAGGGGCCCGGGTTTTGCATTATGGAGGTCATCCACAATCAATTTCCCGGTTTTTAAAAAGAAAATGATCATCAAACTCAACGACACAGACCAGTGGGCAACATCATCCCCATAAATGTACTGAGGAAATTGTCCCCCAACATCTCAGGGAGAAACTGAAGACCATCCCCGATCCAAATGCAGTTTGCCTACACCAGAGGTAGGAGCCAGAAAGGGCCCTCCCGACAATGCTGCCCCCCACCTCCAAACCCGCAAACCCCATAAGGGGTAGGGACGTTTCGCCCCGGGTTCTTCTGTAATTTTCAAGTGCCTCCCAAAACCCCCTTCAAGGGGCCCTTTTCCCCCGCGGGAAAAATACTTGGCCCTGGCTGTTAACCCCGATTTTCCCCTCCAAAAGGATCTTTGCTTTCCGACTGACAAACCACAGCAAGTCGTATTGGGGCCCGGGGTTTTCTCTGATGGGCCCCGGTGACCAATGCAGGGGCCCCACAGGGGGGTGTTAGGGCGCATGCCTTACAAACCTTTTTACAAGCTGACTGCCGGGCCCCCGGGGGGGGGAAAGCAATCTTTCAGACAAGTTTCGCATATGACACGTCGCCCTTTCAGGGGGGAAGCACGATCTTTATGAAAAAACCCAAGTACCGAGAGGGAGTCCAAGTTGGTGGGCCCGTGCGACCCGGAAATTCCTTTTACTTTAATGTCCCCCAAGACAGAGGAGGGTGGGGCATCGACTTCTGCAGGGGAAACCCAAAACGCACCCACCCACTTTTTCATCAAAGGGGGGAAGGCCTTGTGCCACCTAAAAAGTACCTTTGACACCGGCATTTGGGAATTGGGGGCGACCCCCAACATCGGCATGTGGGGCCCAAAAAGGGCCAAAACCAAAGGGCTTTTCTTCGCCCGGGAAACTCCCACTATTTAGGGGCAACAGGGACCATCCTGAAATTTTTCTATCATCAGTGGTCCCCGTCCATCATCCCCCTACAACCCCTCTGTTTCTTCCAACCACCCCTCAAACCATCTGTGTGTTGTGTGTGTTGGGCGTGAGTGTGTGCGTGGTGTGCCGGGGGGCGTTGGGGTGTTTCGTGTGTGGGTGGGGTGTGTGGGTGTGGACGGGAAAAAGCTAAAATAAATAGAACGAAAAATATTTTTGGGGACGTCTTTAACAAATACGTAAATTTCGTTCGTTGTTATTTTCCCCCTTTTAAACCCTGGTTTTTTTGGGGGAATATCTCCAAATAAAGTCACATGTTAC
>JAMYXO010002150.1:0-2500 GCA_033310375.1 Conus canariensis
TTTAAAAAATTTTTTTTTCCCAAAGCATAGAGCAGTAATGAGTACATAAACAAAGCATAAAGCATCAAATGTACATTTCTTATGGGTTTTTTTTTGTTTTTGTTTTTTTTTTTTTTTTTTAGTATTTAGAGCATAAAGAAGAGAGAGAGAGAGAGAGAGAGAGAGAGAGAGAAGAAAAAGAAGAAGAAGAAAATATGGGTATCAATAGTATTTCAAAGACTGGGTACATTTCTTGCGCATTATCCGACATGCTTTGTAGAATGCAAGCATATGCACATGGTTACATATAGACATCTTTTGCTGTATCATGTTGGCCTCAATTAAAAACTTTGCATTGTTATCAAGATATAGAGTCAGTTCCCTAAATGTTGGTAATTAAATAACTTCTCTGTATTGTTTGTATAGTAATGGTAAAGGGTCAATATTGCATAGTAATGGGATATATGTAGACCATTTATTGCAAAAATGTGTGTGGTCCATTTTTAAATATGCATTATATTTCTTCAGTTTTATATCTTTTTTTAATTTACTGAGAAACACGTTTAATTGTGGGACATTATTTTTTGCTTTGCAGTTGAATACGTAATATTTTGCAAAGATCATTATAAAGTTAAATACTTCATCACTAGTAATAACACTGTCATGACCAAGCAAGACAAAGGATTCCATGATCCTAATATTCTCTGCATTTATACATTTCTCTTTCATTAGATTAGTAAGTGAACTCCAAAATATCTGTACATGTCTGCACTTCCAAAATATATGATCAATGCTATCTTATTATCTCTGCAGAAATTGCACTTATCATTATTTACAACTCCCATCTTATTTAAGACAACATTGGTACCCAAACATCTATGCAATATTTTAGCTGAAACCACTTTAGCTTTACTTCACTAATTTTGTGTGTAGTTAAAAGCAGTCTTTCCAGTTATGATTCTTGGCTAGCTTCGTGTATGCGACAGCTTAGTATGTGGTTAATACTGATACAACCAATGATATATATATATATATATATATATATATAATATTGCCCCTACCTCCTAAGCCTGTTATCAGCGTGTACAACATTTTTTTCTTTTAGAAATACAACTTTCCAAATAATCAGTGAGAGAAACGAAGAGAAAGAATGACTCACGAAGAAACAAGAAAAAAAAAGAAATGCAAATAGATTCAAAGAAGGATCTGACAGAAAAAGGAATAGAGGAAAGAGGTGATATATATATATATATATATATATATATATATATATATATATATATATATATATATAAGTTCTTACAGAAGCCAGACTGCATAATGGCCCTTATGCTGATCACAGTATATGCGAGAACGTATTTGAACGCCTGTGTGTGTGTATCTGTGTGCGTGCGTGTGTGTGTGTGTGTGTGTTGTGTGGGGGGGGGGGGGGGGGGGCTTAATCGTACGTGGATGCTATTGTGATCTGGGTGCATGTGCGTGAGAGATGAAAAAAACCTTCCATATCAAAGGAAAGAGAGAGAGAGAGAGCGAGTGGCTGGTCATTGAAACAATAAATCTCTGTCTGACCAGCAGGGACAGGGTTTCCAATCTCCCTGATCGTTTTCTGCACGCGACATCTGTACACACCTCCCACACATTTAGGACTGCAGACTTCCGTGACATGGAGAACGTGGTGTAGGCTGTATGTGGCTCAATGATCAGCACTTCTGAGATGTACCGGATGAGCGAGAGAGACAGACAGACAGAGCAACAAACACAGACACAGGCGAGAGAGGAGAGAGAGAGAGAGAGAGGAGAGTGTTCCTGTCTATGATCATCTGGAGCTTAGACAGTGCACAAACACCTTTTTCGTCCTTTCCATCGGCGGTCATCTACCTAGGTCTAAACTTGTCCTACAATGACCAAAAGAGTATTTCGTATACACTGATTTATCCAAATGAAACAAAAGTAGGCCTATTCGAATCTTTTGGTCACCTGAGTAATAATAATAGTAACAAAAAGTAATAATAATGATGATGATAATAAAATAATAAAAATAATAATGATAATAACAATAATAAATAACAACGATGATGACACATTATCATTCCTCTCCTCTCTCCTCCAAAAAAGTGTGCATACGTACGTGTGCGCACGCATTCACAACCCCTACCTCCACCCCCATCACACACACACACACACACACACACACACACACACACACACACACACACAACACACACACACACACACACACACACATGTACGCACGCATACACACATGAGAACATGCACTTTCTTACACATGCACACACATACACGCTTGTGCGCATGAACACATGCGCACGCTCACGCACGCGCGCGCGCGCGCGCACACACACACACTCACACATACATACACACACTAATACACACACACTCAAACTCAGAATCAATAGTCACATCGTGACGATATGTAAAAGAAGTTAGACAAGTTGAAACAAGTACATTTTCAAACACATCCGTATTCTATAGAGTGACCTGCAGTTTCTTCCATTCT
>JAMYXO010002150.1:7500-17500 GCA_033310375.1 Conus canariensis
ACCTTTAAATAAAAGAATATTTTCAGGCCATCAGTGAATGCTCCAACAATGCTTACCGGATTTACGACTCATAATTAAAGCAAGGCAATAAGAGACAGTATTAACTGCTAATTTCTTGAAGTGTGGACCAGAGCAGTCCATCTCCTTGCGATGTATGAGATCTCCAAGTGCCATGCATGTAGCAATCCCCAAAGAAAGTTGCCTTGTCCCACCAAAAAGGCAGTCACGTGACATCCTGCATATCACACCAGAGGAAGGAATCCATCTTGCCCAGGACCATCAGGGGAGTTAGCTCAGTGCCAGAAAAAAAAACTCTGGCATCAGGTTCACTCAATGTTATCAGGGCGCAGATGGTCAAAAGTAAGGGTGTACACATCTTTATTCATTTTTTTTAACTTTCGCACCATCTAATGCACAGTAATCAAAGCTTTGGCTACGGCCATTAATCGGTAGAGCCATGAAGGAAAAAAGATCTAAAATTGAGAAAAAGAATTCTAAAGAACACAGCATTAGAAAGAGTTCGATTATTTGTATCAGTGAAATATTTTTGTTCATGAATACAAGCGAACAGACATCGGTTTCGTTTACGAATGTATGCAGGCAGGAAAGTATAAGCTTTCTGTGACCAATACTGAAACCTAAATCATTGTATCACATCATAACGGCAAAAGCATAATACAATCCTATAACATGTTCATTCATTGGATTATTGTGTGAATTGTGATGCATGCAGTTATTGTCTTTTCGCTGTTTGATTGTGTGTCCGCAGTACGCTTCATATTTTCTCGTCCAATTCTCTAGTCCCTCACTCCATAGGAAATAAAAGGACAGGAGGAGACAGGGGACAAACCAGAAACCTGGTCTAAAAACGTCATTCTGCTTTTGAAACTAGAAGACAGAGCTATACATTCCTTTCAAACATATGACCACGTCAATTAGGGCTGAGGGAGACAAACATGTGCTGTGTGTGGAATTTGAAGAAATGTTATATTTCACGTCCAAGACGGAACTGGCAGAAACTATTGCGTGGTCACAGGTTTTCTGCTGCAGTCTCTGGCACACTCCACTCCCAGCGGGAACCAGCCAGGACTGAAAACGCCCAGGATGATTGGATTAGTATTTTGGATGAGAAATCTGCCCTTTTATTTTTCCGCACGCTTCATCTTCCCCCTTCTCTAGTCCCTCCCCTCTCTCACTATCTCTTTCACTCTCTATTCACAACCTATTTACTTTCTTTTATAACCACAGGCTACAATTCCATGTCCCCAAACAATGACGCATCTGTTCAAGATACTCATACTGAACATTAATACACCGTTGTGAAGTTTGTCCACAGCACTCATGAATTCTAACATCAGTGGAATCCGGTCTCTTCCAGTCACCACCAGTGACGCTGACCACTAGACTATGGAGCCAGCTTCCATCCCACCCAGTTCCTTCACGACAGATTCTGTTCATCATGTCTTTTTCCTTTGTTTCCTTGGCTACCATGAGTCAGTTTGTTGTTGTTTATGTTATCTTCGTCGTTCACACAGACAACAACTCCAGAGACCCTGTCGGATGCTGCCGTATGTCAGAGACTCGCCAGGCAGCCATAGAGCTTGTCTCTCATCAGGTCTTCAGGAGTCACAACATCTGCTCTGAAGCTCTGATACGTTGGACAGTCTTTGAGGAAGTGTTGCCTATCATGGGAGATATGCTGCAGGGGCACACTGCAGAATCACTAGTGTGGAACTTTGTGACCATGTGATGTGTAGCAGCGTCTTTAATGTTAAAAGCAAGGTGCTGAGTAAGCCACCTTTTTTCTGCTTCTCCATTATCATCGCATTACAGAGCGAAATACCACGTCTTCAAATGTATTTCACAGAGTAAGAGAACGAGGGTAGGGATGGTTTGATCACTTCAGTATGTTAGTAGCCACTCTCCATCTTCCGAGAATTTGTTTCGAAGAATGTTTTCATGGGTGGAAGATGACTTGGAGACTAACTGCAGACGAGACAGGTCTGTGACCCCAATCTGCCAGCCCTAGGTGGGGAGACAGTCAGTTCCCATCTACCTATTCCTATCTACCTCCCCCTGGCCACAGAATATAGGGACCATTCAGCATCAGTCCACAACCCCGTGGCTGCTAGGTGGAAAAAGATTCAGAAGCCTATCAACCAACCCCAGGCCTGCAGGTAGGGGACAATCAGTCCTATCAACCATCCCCAGCCACAAGGTGGGGAGACAATCCTATCTCTATCAACTACCCCTTGGCCGCCAGGTGGAGTAGCGATCAATAACCCGGAGAGTTTCAAGTGGCACACTCACCATCTTTAAGTCCTCGTGAAAGACAGTGACGGAGAAGTTGGGGAGAGGAGGCGGGAACGTGATGCATTCAGAGTGTAGGGAGGGGAAATAGTTGCTAACAAGCGCAGGAGTCGACTCAGTGCCTGGAGACTGTCATAGCTGCGCCATTCGTTTTCTCAACCACAATGCCTGTAACTAACAAACGCAGCATATGCGTGTGTTGATGCCCAGACAGCTGCATGAGGCGCTGAATTTTATGACCAAATTTTATAAAAACTGCTCTGAAAGGCAAAGAGCGTTTCTTTCTTTATTCTGTCTTTCTTTCTTTCATTCTCTCTGGGGTGGGGTGGGGGGGGGGGGGGGGGGGGGGCTTCTTTGTAGAGTTCATTTCATTTTTATCACCATCAATTGTGGATTTGAAAGGCATTAATTCAGTTAGCGATTTTTGTTTTTTTTCAGCGTACTCTTCTTTCATTTGGTATCATGTTGGCATAGGTGAAGCAAACGTTATTTACGAAAACAGACACAGCCATCGCACAGTGAATCATTAATTTGTATGGTCATTCTCAGTTTCAAAATACCATTACCAAAGGTGGAATTCAAACTATGAAATCAGTTACTGAAATACTGAGCCATCAAAGGAACACAAGAAACATAGAAGTAACGGGCCTTGACGTATACTTAACAAACAGAACCCACTGAACGATGAAAATTAATAAATAAGGGGAGGAAATCAAAATTATGCAGTTATACAAATTGGAAGCACATGAGAGTAATTTTGCAGGGACTTCAATTCAAAGGGATCAGGAAAAACGTGATTAGAAGAAGATGCGAAAGTACACAGATTAAATCCTCTACTGACAGCAAGTGCATTTCTGCACTGTAAACACAACTGCGTGTTTGTGACTGTCTATAGTCGACTTTCATCTTCTAGGAGAGACTCCTCAGTACACATGGCTGGTTGTGGTCGTGGCAGTCCACGTATTGTATGTAATACAGAATACTACCTACACGTCTGTGGTATTCTCAACAACAAAGGGAGAACATTACAATCCAACTGAGTCCAAAAGGGGGACAATGAAGAGCAGCAAATGAAACTGGAAGACAGTGATAATGAAATATGCTAAAGAATGCGTGATGAATAATCGAAATAAAAGAACATGAGTGAATTCATGGTTGGGAATCCAGAAAAATGAAAGCGAAGTTGCTTGGATACATAAATCGGGAGACTGTACGACAAACAGTGACAGTCAAACTGAACTAAAGACTTAGTAATTTCAAAAGTAGAATGACTGCAGGAAGAATTCAAAACATGGAAATAAATGTTCACACATTAAGCCTCCCCCCCCCCCCCTCCTAAGTGTACACAAACCATGATGTTAATGAGTGAGTTATAGGCAAGACAAGCACAACCAAATAAACAAATAACGAAGATTAATACGTAACGGGGCAAAATAGTGTAAGGCAGGTACACAAGTGCTGAATCAGTATGGAAGTGACTTAAGGATTTCCAAAGGAGAGCCTAACGGCTGAGGGAAGAAGCAAATGAAGACTTGTTCGGCAACATTAATATATGAAGGTCAGAAAACAGTTGGTGCTTCAATATCCTTGCGTATGTACAGTTGTTTGATTTACGGCCAGCCTGACAAATGCAAATGATGGTTTTGTTTGATTAGAGTGGTCGGGTAACTGTTGCCCGTAATTCGTATAATACATTTGATTACCTTGCTATTTATGCTACCCCCTTCAGTTTGGGGCTTTGATCTATAATGGATAACTGTATTCTCTCTCTCTCTCTCTCTCTCTCTCTCTCTCTCTCTCTCTCTCTCTCTCTCTCCATTTGTCTGTGTGTCTGTTTGTCTGTCTGTCTGTCTGTCTGTCTGTCTGTCTGTCTCTCTCTCTCTGTCTATCTGTCTGTCTGCTGTCTGTCCCCCCCACCCCCACCCCCACCCCCTCGCTCTCTCATTCTCTGCATGGACACGTGGCTGGTTGACACAACTGTCTGCAAAAGTATTTGTACAGTACCTATGGGTTTACAAAGTGACCAACTCCCTTTCTCGGCATTGACGCGTGGCTGATACAACTGTTTGCTGTGAAGCATGTGCACTTTGCCCGTGGTTCTACAAAGTGTCCAGATGGACGGCACAACTGGCGATGGCCATTCCTCTCTTCTTATCATCACACAGTGAAAGGCTCCTCTCTCCCTGACTGCTGGTCCTTGACAGGGGATTGTTTGGATGGTTGGTTGCCTGGAATCCCTTTTATGGGCTCCCGTCTCTGTATGACCCTGTCTTCGTAGGACTCTGTCCCTAAGTGCTCTCCTCTATTAATGCCTTTGTTTCTACATGCCCCCCCCCCCCCCCCCCCCCCCCCGTCACTTCTGTTATCTCTGACTCAATGTACTACTGTCTCTGCATTCCCTAGTCCCGACTATATGTGTTCCAGTCCTGTCTCTGTGTGCTCCAGATCCATGTTGGCTCTGTGTATCTACGTCCCTTTTATTGTCGGTCATGCTTTCAGGTCATGATTTGTATTGGGTTTACACTATGCTATGCTGTAGTCTATCGGAAAACCATTGAACTCTCCAGAGATAGACATTGCTGTTTGTCATTACTTTATGCCATGGCAAATAGTGCGTGTCTCTACTGTACTACGCTTTGATCAGTTGTAACACACACACACACACACACACACACACACACACACACACCACACACAAACATGCGCGCGCGCGCGTGTACTCATGCACGCACACGCGCACGACGCACGCACACACACACACACACACACACACACACACACACACACACACATGCGCGCGCGCACGACGCACGCACGCACACACACACACACACACACACACACACACACACACACACACACACACACACACACACACACACAAGGAGAAGGGGAGGTGAACAGGGTAAAAGCTGACGTATGAGTGGGGATGTCTCAGTGCCTCTGCTAGTCATAACCATAATCACTATCCTAGGGATATGTGTTTGTTTATTAATTTATGGTATGCATGCGTGCAAATCACGGGGATCAGGAAAGTATCATACTTGTAATATGGCGCTTATTGAATGAAAAATGGCTTTGAGAATCAATAAATCTTTACACAGGAGCAGTATTTGTAGATCTTGCTGAAATTTGGACGTAGAACTCACAGTGTCTTTTAATACGAGAACGTGTTTCGTGTGTTTATTCACAAAGTCTACTGGCTTGACTTCATTTTTCCTACAAGACAGAATAATAATAATAATGAATACTTATATAGCGCCTATTCTCGGCTAGAGACCAAGCTCTAAGCGCTTTACAATCAACACTCGTTTACACAACGGGCTGCCTACCTGGGTAGTGCCGACTGAAGAGCTGCCAGCTGGCGCTTCATTCAGTCGTTTCCCGTGTCATACAGTCAATATCGTCCAATATCATTCACTCAAAATCCTTGCTTCCTCCATTCTTTCAATTTCTCACGCAGGGTGCATGCTATGTGTAACGTGTCATCCATACCAACGGCCAAACTGGCCTTCTCTTCCGAAAGTTGGTGATGGGATTTTACGTGTGTGCAAGATGTTATGCGTGCGTTCACACACGGAACCTCGGTTTATAGTCTCATTCGAAGGACTGTATGGGAAATGGAGTCAGAACCAATGTTAACTCCGAGGGAAAAATCCCCCTGTACCGAAATTCGAACCCGTAACCTCAGGATCACGAGTCCGGCGCTCTACCAACGTCGTTCCCGACGGTAAATACAGACTCACTTAAAGATCTTCACAGGTCCTTCCTTATCAGTGTACATTCAAGTACTTTCTCTGTGCCTTTCATCTTCAAGTTGACAAACAGTCTGCTGGTGATACAACAAAACGCCTTTTAGCTGTCTTATTTTACGTGCCATTTCAACTGCTTTCCTCCCACGCCAATCGTTCTCTCTCCACATGAAGAGCCAAATCCATGCTTGACCTGTTGCAGCCACTGTGCCGGCACTCCACATTCGGTAATCAATATCAGGTCGACATCAGGCTTCCCACCAGAGGATACAACGCACAGCTACCGAGGCTCTTTGCCAGTGCTCAGTGGGGCCTATACTGATCCAATATGCACATGATATCACTTTCTGAAGTCCCTGCTGATAGTAGTACTGGCTTAGTCGCAGTGCCTGCATGACTGAGCGTTCCCTTCCTGTATGCGCCATCATGTCCATCCATCCACCTGTAGTCCACATGATCTGGGCAGAGTCCGCGACTTTGAAGTAAAGTCAATACCCGGGTGGCATAAAGAGAAAAAAAAAAGGAATTCAAACAAGTCACGATAGGTATGGCATGGAGAGAAAAACGGAATGGATGCAACGTCATCTCAGGTGTAGCATAGAGAAATATCATGAACGTTTGAAATTCACAGAGTACTTGGTCTCATTATTAATAGTGACCTGTCTTTGTCTTTTGACATTTTTATTTTGACTCTTATGTTAGCAAGAAGATCTTCACATCAACAGTATAAAGTAGCTGCGTGATCAGCGTCCTCACATATCTTCATAACACTAGATACCATGTGTCAACATTTGGGAAATTGAAAATGATCTGAGAACAGTACAAACATGCTCTCAAGTTTGTTTCGTAAAGTTTATTCTCTATAAGTTGATAGTTGCAAAAACTTCATACTATTACTGAAATGCATTGGGTCAATAAAATTGTCTGCGTGTAACATTACAAAATAAAGAAACAAAAGAAAAAAGGCATCTCTCGGCCTCAACACACACACAAAAAGAAAATTGATAATAGGTATGTTTGAATTGGTAAAAAAAAAAACCTTCTCGCTTTGAAGAACGTTTCTTTCAGTCTTTTCTATTTAATATGTAGGCACACACACACACACACACACACACACACACACACACACACACACACACACACACACACACACACAAACATGCGCGCGCGCGCGTGTACTCATGCACGCACACGCGCACGACGCACGCACACACACACACACACACACACACACACACACACATGCGCGCGCGCACGACGCACGCACGCACACACACACACACACACACACACACACACACACACACACACACACACACACACACCACACACACACAAGGAGAAGGGGAGGTGAACAGGGTAAAAGCTGACGTATGAGTGGGGATGTCTCAGTGCCTCTGCTAGTCATAACCATAATCACTATCCTAGGGATATGTGTTTGTTTATTAATTTATGGTATGCATGCGTGCAAATCACGGGGATCAGGAAAGTATCATACTTGTAATATGGCGCTTATTGAATGAAAAATGGCTTTGAGAATCAATAAATCTTTACACAGGAGCAGTATTTGTAGATCTTGCTGAAATTTGGACGTAGAACTCACAGTGTCTTTTAATACGAGAACGTGTTTCGTGTGTTTATTCACAAAGTCTACTGGCTTGACTTCATTTTTCCTACAAGACAGAATAATAATAATAATGAATACTTATATAGCGCCTATTCTCGGCTAGAGACCAAGCTCTAAGCGCTTTACAATCAACACTCGTTTACACAACGGGCTGCCTACCTGGGTAGTGCCGACTGAAGAGCTGCCAGCTGGCGCTTCATTCAGTCGTTTCCCGTGTCATACAGTCAATATCGTCCAATATCATTCACTCAAAATCCTTGCTTCCTCCATTCTTTCAATTTCTCACGCAGGGTGCATGCTATGTGTAACGTGTCATCCATACCAACGGCCAAACTGGCCTTCTCTTCCGAAAGTTGGTGATGGGATTTTACGTGTGTGCAAGATGTTATGCGTGCGTTCACACACGGAACCTCGGTTTATAGTCTCATTCGAAGGACTGTATGGGAAATGGAGTCAGAACCAATGTTAACTCCGAGGGAAAAATCCCCCTGTACCGAAATTCGAACCCGTAACCTCAGGATCACGAGTCCGGCGCTCTACCAACGTCGTTCCCGACGGTAAATACAGACTCACTTAAAGATCTTCACAGGTCCTTCCTTATCAGTGTACATTCAAGTACTTTCTCTGTGCCTTTCATCTTCAAGTTGACAAACAGTCTGCTGGTGATACAACAAAACGCCTTTTAGCTGTCTTATTTTACGTGCCATTTCAACTGCTTTCCTCCCACGCCAATCGTTCTCTCTCCACATGAAGAGCCAAATCCATGCTTGACCTGTTGCAGCCACTGTGCCGGCACTCCACATTCGGTAATCAATATCAGGTCGACATCAGGCTTCCCACCAGAGGATACAACGCACGGCTACCGAGGCTCTTTGCCAGTGCTCAGTGGGGCCTATACTGATCCAACATGCACATGATATCACTTTCTGAAGTCCCTGCTGATAGTAGTACTGGCTTAGTCGCAGTGCCTGCATGACTGAGCGTTCCCTTCCTGTATGCGCCATCATGTCCATCCATCCACCTGTAGTCCACATGATCTGGGCAGAGTCCGCGACTTTGAAGTAAAGTCAATACCCGGGTGGCATAAAGAGAAAAAAAAAAGGAATTCAAACAAGTCACGATAGGTATGGCATGGAGAGAAAAACGGAATGGATGCAACGTCATCTCAGGTGTAGCATAGAGAAATATCATGAACGTTTGAAATTCACAGAGTACTTGGTCTCATTATTAATAGTGACCTGTCTTTGTCTTTTGACATTTTTATTTTGACTCTTATGTTAGCAAGAAGATCTTCACATCAACAGTATAAAGTAGCTGCGTGATCAGCGTCCTCACATATCTTCATAACACTAGATACCATGTGTCAACATTTGGGAAATTGAAAATGATCTGAGAACAGTACAAACATGCTCTCAAGTTTGTTTCGTAAAGTTTATTCTCTATAAGTTGATAGTTGCAAAAACTTCATACTATTACTGAAATGCATTGGGTCAATACAATTGTCTACGTGTAACATTACAAAATAAAGAAACAAAAGAAAAAAGGCATCTCTCGGCCTCAACACACACACAAAAAGAAAATTGATAATAGGTATGTTTGAATTGGTAAAAAAAAAAACCTCGCTTTGAAGAACTTTTCTTTCAGTCTTTTCTATTTAATATGTAGGCACACACACACACACACACACACACACACACACACACACACACACACACACACACACACACAAACATGCGCGCGCGCGCGTGTACTCATGCACGCACACGCGCACGACGCACGCACACACACACACACACACACACACATGCGCGCGCGCACGACGCACGCACGCACGCACACACACACACACACACACACACACACACACACACACACACACACACACAAGGAGAAGGGGAGGTGAACAGGGTAAAAGCTGACGTATGAGTGGGGATGTCTCAGTGCCTCTGCTAGTCATAACCATAATCACTATCCTAGGGATATGTGTTTGTTTATTAATTTATGGTATGCATGCGTGCAAATCACGGGGATCAGGAAAGTATCACACTTGTAATATGGCGCTTATTGAATGAAAAATGGCTTTGAGAATCAATAAATCTTTACACAGGAGCAGTATTTGTAGATCTTGCTGAAATTTGGACGTAGAACTCACAGTGTCTTTTAATACGAGAACGTGTTTCGTGTGTTTATTCACAAAGTCTACTGGCTTGACTTCATTTTTCCTACAAGACAGAATAATAATAATAATGAATACTTATATAGCGCCTATTCTCGGCTAGAGACCAAGCTCTAAGCGCTTTACAATCAACAC
>JAMYXO010002150.1:22500-25196 GCA_033310375.1 Conus canariensis
ACCCGGAGAGTTCCAAGTGGCTCACTCACCGCCTTTAAGCCCTCATGGAAGACAGTGAAGGGAAAGTCGGGGAGAGGAGGCGGGAATGTGGTGCATTCAGAGCGTGTATGTGGAGAGAAGGGGGGAATAGTTGCTAACAAGTGCAGAGTCGACTCAGCGCCCGGAGACGATCAAATCTCATAGCTTCGCCATTCTTTCTCTCAAACGAAATATTTGTTGCTAACAATAGCAGCATACACGTGTGTTTATGTCCATACAGCTGTGTGAGGCGTTGAATTTCATGACTAAATTTCATAAAAACTGCTTTAACAAACAAAGAGCGTTTCTTTCTTTCTTTCTTCCGTTTTCTTTTCTTTCTTTTTTTCTTAAAGAGCTCACCGTACCACCATCGACTGTGGCTTTTGAAGGCCATGATTCAGTTGGATAATTCTGTTTCATTTTTTTGCAGGGGTACATTTCTTTCACTTGCCACCATCATGGGGAGGGTGAAGCAACGTTGCTTACTGAAACAGACACGAGCGTCGTACAGTGAACATTAATTCTTGTGGCCATCGTCAGTTTCAGAGTAGAACAAAGGCGGAATTCAAAACATAAATCAATCATTGAAATACTGAACTGTCAAATGGACACAAGAAACACAGAAGTAACTGGCCTCAGTCTATTGGTCTTTTTCATACACAGCAAGCAAAACCAACCGAACAAATATTGAAAAAGAATACATAAGGTGGAAAACAAGAAATAATGCTGGGGAAAAAATGAAAGTCACTATAAAAGTGATTAAAAAGGATTTTTTAAAAGAGGGTCAGAGAAAAACGAAAACAAATTATTGTGTGCATATTGAAACTTCCAAAGACAGCTAAAAGAGAGCGTTGAATTCTGCTAGTGTAAACAGTTGCCTCTGTGTGCGTTGTGTTGTGTGTGTGTGTGTGTGTGTGTGTGTGTGTGTGTGTGTGTGTGTGTGTGTGGACCGTCTACAGCTGACTTTTGTCTTCTGGAAGAGACTCGTTCATACACACAGCTAGTTGCAGCTGTGAACGCCACGACATTCTCAACACCACGCAGAGAACACCGCAAATCAATACACTCCCAAAGGGGAAAGAGAGGGCAGAAAAAAACTGGAAGAAAGTCATATGAAGTAGTATTTCACAAACAGTAGGTAATATTGAAATAAATAAAACATCGGCTACGCTTGGGAATTAAAAAAAAAGAAAATTAAGTTATTTGCATACGTAGCCCAGGAGACAACACAACAGAAGGTCACAGTCAAATTGAATAAAAGTAATTTAAAAAGTAGAAGGACAGCAGGTAGACTTCAAAACATGTAAATAAATGTTGAAGTACTGAGCGATGATAAAGAGATATATGATATTGCTCATAGCCCAGCCGACCGCAAAGGGCCATATCAGGGCTGTCACACCGTTGAAGTCAACTCACAAGTCTTTAGAAGAAAATCATTCACACAATCCTTTAAAAGACACCTTCTAAAAGCACATTGGAAGTTAAGTACCGAGCCATCAAGTGAAGACAACAAAATTAGTATTAACGAGTCCAGAACGTAAAGAATTTTAGGCAGAACAAGCAAAACTAAGTAAAAAGAAAACGTAACGACGATTACTACACAATGGAGAAAAATAATGTATTACAGGCACACAAATACTGAGTCTGAATGAAAGCGAAACTCACTTAAGGATTTCCGAAGGAGGGTCTAACGGCAGGAGAAGGAAACATGAAGACTCGTTTGGCAACATTCGTATATGAAAGTCACAAAAGACTTGGTGCTCCAATATCCTAGCAGAAATACAATACTTTTGATTTATTGCCAGCCTGACATATGCAAATGATGGTGTTGCTTGATTACAGTGGTCGGACAAGTGCTGCGCGTAATTCGTATGATAGCTTTGATAACGTTTGTCATTTATGCTACCCCCTCCAGTTCGTCTCTTTGATCTATAATACATAAACATTCTCTCTCTCTCTCTCTCTCTCTCTCTCTCTGTCTCTCTCTCTCTCTCTGTCTCTCTTCTCTCTCTCTCTCTCTCTCTCTCCTCTCTCTCTCTCTCTCTCTCTCATGGACGCGTGGTTAACTGACACGACTGCTTGCGATAAAGTATGTGTACAGTCTACATGTTTGTACAATGTGTCCAGCTCTCGCTCTCTCTTCTCTTTCTCTCTCTCTCTCTCTCTCTCTCTTTCTGTGTGTGTGTGTGTGTGTGTGTGTGTGTGTGTGTGTGTGTGTGTGTGTGTGTGCATAGACCCTTGGCTGACACCACTGTCTGCTGTGAAGTGTGTGTACAGTATCCATGGCTCTACAAAGTGTCCAGATGGACGGTACAACTGGCGATGGCCATTCCTCTCTTCTTATCATCACACAGTGAAAGGCTCCTCTCTCCCTGACTGCCAGATCTTGACAGTTGGTTGGTTGGTTGGTTGGCTGGCTAGGATCCCTTTTATGTGCTCTCGTCTCTTAGTGCCTTTGTTTCTTTGTGCACCTGTAGCTCCTATATATCTGATTCTATGTATTACTGTCTCTGCATTCCTCAATTCCATCTCAGTGCGCTCCACTCCCGTCTCTATATGCCCATGCTCCATAATCCCCTAGGCTCTGTGCATCCCGGTCCCTTTAATTGTTTGTCCCGATTTCAGGTCATGAATGTTATTGCGTTTATACTATTCTATGCTGCGATCAACCCAAAAAT
>JAMYXO010002151.1:0-12500 GCA_033310375.1 Conus canariensis
ATTTTTTAGAAAATATGTTTTAATGAGTTGTATGGATGTGTCCTTTTTCCATGACTTGTGAGTTGACTTCAACGCAGTGAGAGCTGTGTTATGATATGGTTTTCTGCGGTTGGCTGGGCTATAAACAACATTATCTCTCTCTTCTCTCTCTCTCTCTCTCTCTCTCTTCTCTCTCTCTCTCTCTCTCTCAAGAAATTAGTTTTTGGACCATTTAATATTAAAACTTTTCTGTCATGGATGGGCAAGAGCATTCTTAGGCAGCACGTTAAGAGTGACAGACATGAGATTAATGAATGAAAATTCAAAGCAGATACCAGATGCTGCATAACTGATTTATTTATTCCTTCTACGTCTGTTACAACAAAAAGTCGTGTGTCAAGCACAGTCAGTTCCAGTGCCTGTAGCAGCACTAGTAGTGCCAGCAGTGAATGTCCATCAGCTCAAGTCCAGCCACAGAGATGTAGGGTTAGCAGCAATGTTGACAATGATTGATTAAAGTTTGAAGTGATGTGGGCATTGAAAGTTGTTGACTGCCACTACAGTTATAAATCATCTGAACAGAGTGGAGAATTGTTCAGATCAGTGTTCCCAGACAGTGACATAGCTGCCAGATTTAAATGTGGGAAAATAAGATGCTGATACCTGACAACATTTGAGCTTGAACCCCGATTTTCTGAGCTGCTGTAAAAGAATGTCAAGGCTTCCTCTCAACTTGGATATGTCTTGCTTTTCGACGAGTCTTTGAACAAGCAGAACCAAATGAAGCAAATGGACTTTATGATCCGCATGTGGCAGATTCTGTTGTGAAAGTATGTTATTTGACATCAGAGTTTTTTGGCCAGAGTGATGTGGGCATTGAAAGTTGTTGACTACCACTACAATTATAAATCATCTGAACAGAGTGGAGAATTATTCAGATCAATGTTCCCAGACAGTGACATAGCTTTTAGACTTAAATGAGGGGAAACAAGACGCTGATACCTGACAACATTTGGGCTTGAAGCCTGATTTTCTAAACTGCTGTAAAAGCTTGACAGGGCTTCCTCTCAACCTGAATATGTTTTGAACAAGGAGAAGCACATGAAGCAAATGGATTTTATGATCTGCATGTGGCAGGATTCTGTTGTGAAATGTGTTATTTGACATCAGAGTTTTTGGGCCACGCTAAGGGAAAGGACATGACAGACAAGTTTCAGTCCATTTTCAGAGATTTCAATCTGAAAAAGAGTGATGTTTTACAGCATTGCATGGATGGACCCAGCGAGAACTGGACAGTCTGTAACATCATCAACTGTGACCTCAAAGACAGCCATGAGGTTTCTTTGCTGCATGTTGCAAGCTGTGGCCTACACACTGTGCACAATGTCTTTCGCACAGGCTGTGAAGCAACTGGGTGGAAGATAGAATTTCTTTCTGCAGTTTATACTATGAAGTCATGTAGGTGAAGGTCCTTTTAAAATGACCTGAGGTCCTTATAAGTCCTTTAAAGGTCCTTTTTTGTTTCATGCCCAGCACCTGGTAACCCTGGCAAGAACTTGCCAAGCTGTTTTGAAAACTGGGTGAAGATGAAAATGGTATTCACTTGCCTGGGATCCATCATTAGCAATGAGAGCTCCAGATCAGACATGTATCCTTTCAGTGGCAGCAAGAAGAGAATCAACATTGTGCGGACTAAAAGCCATTTGGGGAAGACAATAACATTCTATGAAACACAAGAGCAGGTTCTGTATGCATGCAAGACTGGACCCTCATAGCAGTTGTTGAATGAAGAACCCAAGCCTTGGAAATGAGGTGTTATCACAAAGCACTGAACATCAGATATATTGATATCAATATCAACAATAGAAACGAGGTGTTGTCACAAAGCACTGAACATCAGATATATTTATATCACTATCAACAATGGAAACAAGGTGTTATCACAAAGCACTGAACATCAGATATACTTATATCAATATTAACAATGTAATATCAATATCAACAATGTATAAGTGTGTCAAACCATCCAGCAGCACGCCTCAGATCATATGGAGATTTACTGACATCAGATCATATGGAGATCCACTGACATCAGATCATATGGAGATCTACTGACATCAGTTCAAAAAAAGAAAAAAAAGGGACTTTGATGGTATGACTATATAACAAGGTCTTAATGCTTTGCTGAAATAATTGTCCAGGAAACTGTCAAAGGAGGAAGACGGAGGGGGAGACAAAAAACAATGGATGTGTTATAAGTGTCAACAGTACAAAAAAAGGAAAGAAAAAAGATTATCATTGTATGTCAACTGTACAGAATGGACAAGAAAAAATAGAATTGCCAAGACCCAATCTTTGTCACATTACTGACAGAACTGGAGGAACCTTGTTCATTGCTGTGCCCCTGTGACTCCTCATGGATAAGGAAGAAGATGATTTAGTTCGTATATAGTTTTGAGTTTGTTTCCAGCCTTGATGTGGCCTCCATTATTGGCTGAACCATAAATATTTCATATTTGACTGTCTGTAATTTTTTTCTTGGAGTTCCTCCCTTCTGTCAGTCCCCATCCTGTGATTCTCCTTTTTCTGATATTTGTTTGCAGGGGTCCTGAATCAGAGCAGTGAACTGCTGTTTAAAGAAGACCATTTTGCTTTAATGCCGCTGCAGCCGTCGTCACAACTTGATGAAGTAAGCACCAGTGGTGGTAAGGGTCCTGCTCACCGTGCTACCGCCAGCAAGGCCCAGACTGGTCAGGACTTGTCTGCTGCATCGGCAGCTGAAAGAGAAGGTGAGAAAATAATCTTCAGGGGATCAGATACGCAGCCTGAGGATAGAGAGGAAGCTGAGATGTTGGGGTTGTTAGTTGTTAGCATGCATTTGATTTTAAAATAAGAGAGTCTTGATTTTCACTTATCAGTGAGAAGTTGGTGGGAAATTGCTGGTAGTGGACAAATGATAAGTGCATTTGGAAAGTCTGATGGAGTGCCTGAATGATAATTATGTACTATTAAGTAACTGTTTCTAGAAGTTGTTTCTAGAAGTTGGCCCCTCTGAGGGTTGCAACCTTGCTGTTGTCAGAGGGCTTGAGTGGTGCAGTGATCCCATAGGCTCTAACTTGAATGGAAGGCTAGGTTTTGTAAATACTTCTAGATTTGTATGGCAAAGATACTGACCAGCCTAAACACAACATGATAGGAGTTGATGCCCCTGGTAGGGTCTCCTGTGTCAGACAGGTTAAAGGTGAGGGCCCCGACAAGTAGTAACCCCCTGTTCTATCTTTAGCCTTTCTGAATGGATCTTTTCTGTCATCTTTCCCTTGCGGGCCCTGACAAGTAGTAACCCCCTGTTCTATCTTTAGCCTTTCTGAATGGATCTTTTCTGTCATCTTTCCCATTCAAGTCTTCTTTTCCATATTCTTTTTTCAGTAGTCTTCTTAAGATCTGCCACATTTACCATGTGGTGCAGCCTATGGTTGAAGGGAATGAGATCCTGGTGATTGAGAGGGTAGGTGCTGTCAACACATCACTTTGGCTCAGGCCTCTTCTAGACAGGAGGTACACACTGGCCCAGGTGTATTGATTGGCTACCTCTGCATGGGGCTGGGTTAAGACTAGCAGTTTCCTAGCTGGCCAAAGTAATACCTGCAGTGCTCAGCTCTCTGTCCCTATGAGTTGGGTATGATCAGGGGGGTTGGGGTTAGTGGGCTTGTGTTTGTTATGTCCCTCGGGGGAAGCCTGGAGAAGCTGAAGACTATGCTTTCTTGGCCCTGGCTCCTTAGTTGGACTCCATGGTGGGTGGATAAGGAGGGATGAAATAAAAACAGAACAAAAATGGCTTGTTCACAAAAATCCCCCCCCCCCCCCCCCAAAAAAAAAAAAAAAATGTGAAAAGCCCAAGTAACTTCAAAAATGGCACAGGACTCTGATATTGACAGTGACTTGGACTAAGAAAGTAGGAAAAGGAATTTTGCAAATAAAACTTGAAAAATGGTTTCATGATGAAATTGTTTGAACCGTACGCCTCTCTGAAATCTTATAGTTACAAAATAGTTTTTGCTCGGCCCCAATCATGTGGGCATTTGAAGCAATGAGACAGTTGATAAACTTGCCAAGAGTGCCCCAAAGAAAAGCTTTGAGCAGATTGTCTGTCCCTCCAATCAGTCAGAAATCCAAAGCTCAGGCTTATGTTAAAATCCTGTGGCAAAAGAAATGGAACTTGCAAACAGATCACAAACTCTTCCAAAACCATCCAAACTTGAAAGAGTTTCGACCATGTTCCCAGTACAGCTGTAAAGAAGAAACAGTTTTGTGCCGTTAGCACATTGACCATTCCTTTTACCCCTTTCATATCTTTTAAAAGGTGAAGAATCTCTGTAGTGCATTCCATGTCATGTACCATTGAGAATGACACATGTTCTTGTCAAGTGTTGGGACTTACGTCATGTCAGACAAACACTTTACTGCGGATTCCATGAAAACCCGATCAGGGATGTCCAGCCTGATGTGATTTTGGAATTTCTGAAAGAGACCAACACTTTCAATCTGATCTGAGATTTTAAAGGAAGAAAGGTTTTTACAAAGTTTCTGGTGCATTTTTAGAAATATATGTTTTAATGAGTTGTATGGATGTGTCCTTTTTTCATGACTTGGGAGTTGACTTCAACGCCATGACAGCCGTGATATGGTTCTCTATGGTTGGCTGGGCTATAAGCAACATTCTCTCTCTCTCTCTCTCTCTCTCTCTCTCTCTCTCTCTCTCCTCAAGAAATTAGTCTTTGGACCATTTAATATTAAAACTTTTCTGTCATGGATGGGCAAGAGTGTTCTTAGGCAGCACGTTAAGAGTGACAGACATCAGATTAATGAATGAAAATTCAAAGCAGATACCAGATGCAGCATAACTGATTTATTCATTCCTTCTACGTCTGTTACAACAAAAAGTCGTGTGTCAAGCACAGTCAGGTCCACTACCTGTAGCAGCACTTGTAGTGCCAGCAGTGAATGTCCATCAGCTCAAGTCCAGCCACAGCGATCTAGGGTTAGCAGCAATCTTGACAACGATCGATTAAAGTCTGAAGTGATGTGGGCACTGAAATGTGGGCATCGAACCGATGGTTCATCAAAGACAAGGATGTAGACAGCAAGACATTTGAAACACTCAGTCTGTGCCAAACTGAACTCTCACTTGGCCATGACTCCTGCATCATCTTGAAGGGTGACAAATCATGCTACTGCATCTTACACTGTGGAATTGCCCCTTCTGGCCATCGAGGGATCATGAAATCTTGAAGGGTTGACAAATCATGCTACCTGCATCCTTACACTGTGGATATTGCCCATTCTGGCCTTCAAGGGATCATGAAAAACTTGAAGGGTTGACAAATCATGCTACCTTCATCCTTACACTGTGGATATTGCCCATTCTGGCCATCAAGGGATCATGAAAAACGTCACACCCCTCAGAGAAAAACTGTTGTTCAGAGGAATGCAGATTTTGGTGGAAAACATGGTTAAGAACTGCTGTATGACATGCCAGGTGGCTACACTGACTGCAGCACATGGAGAACACAGTCAAGAACTGTATGACATGCCAGGTGGCTACACTGACTGCAGCACATGGAGAACACGGTCAAGAACTGTATGACATGCCAGGTCATTATACTGACTGCAGCGTATGGAGAACACTGTCAAGAAGTGTATGACATGCCAGGTCACTACGCTGACTGCAGCACATGGAGAACACTGTCAAGAACTGTATGACATGCCAGGTCATTATACTGACTGCAGCACATGGAGAACACTGTCAAGAACTGTATGACATGCCAGGTCATTATACTGACAGCAGCACATGGAGAACACTGTCAAGAACTGTATGACATGCCAGGTCATTATACTGACTGCAGCACATGGAGAACACTGTCAAGAACTGTATGACATGCCAGGTCACTACACTGACTGCAACACGTGAAGCTCCCTGCATGTCCGAGCTTCCTTAGGCTCCATGGAAAGAACTGTCTGCTGATTTGGTCATCGACCCAGCGGACAATACTTTTTGGTTGTGACAGTTGTATACTCTCGCTATCCTGTGGTTCATTTTCTACAGTCCACCTCCAGTGGAAGTGTGATCTCCCATCTTGACAATATATTTGCTGAATTTGGTATCCCAGAATCATTGAAAGCAGACAGTGGACCACCCTTCAACAGCAATAACTTCACACAGTTTTACACCCACAGTGGTATCAAACACAGAAAGATTATTCCATTATGGCCCTGTGCTAATACAGAGACAGAATGTTTCATTAGAACAATCAAGAAAACAATCAAGACTGCAACTACAGTCAACTTCAAACAGGAGATGTATAGATTCTTCCTTGATTGCCATGCTACACCTCATTCCAGTACCAGTGTATCGCCAGCTGCTGCTCCTTTTGGCTGAAACTGAGAACCAGACTTCCTCAGATCACCAAACACTCCGATGACAGTGTTATGCAACAACAAAATGCCTCGCAAAAAGCTATGATGAGATGTCATGCCAACAACAAAGCCTATGTGAGACTTTCAGATATTAAAGTCGGTGATCCTGTTTCCTGTTTTTATAGGTTTTCATGAAAAAAAAAATGTAGGTTTCTTCAACCTGAATGAACTCGGTTAAAACATAACAATGTGTTGGTGGTAGCTGCCAATTGTCTGTTTTCTATGTCTCTTTGGCAGGAGGAAAGAAGAGGAAAATGTCTGTGACGGTCCCGCCTGCCCCACCAAAGCGGCCAAGAACTGACAGTAAGTGGAGTAGGGCACTTGTAGTTTTTGAAGCACGGGAACTGGAACTTAAAAAAAAAACAGAAAAAAAAAAGAAATGAAAGGACTGTATATGCAGGCTAACATTACTGATTCCGAGCTGAAAGGTCTTTGGGTTGGATTCCTGTCACAGCCATTTATTTTAAGATTTTTGCACCCCAAATGGCTCCTGCCCAGAGTTGAGCTTTGCTATAGGTTGAGTTGGGAGGGCTTAAATTAATAGAAGCGTCTCTGAGATAGTTGCTCAAATTTCCAGACCAACACTGCAGGTATGTGACAGGCCTGGATGACAGCAGGTGACCCAACATGGTGGCAGTACACTTGTACATACTGAAGCAAGTACTGACAAACACATGTACGTTCATATCAAACTCTTGCATGCAGTCACCTCCTTTCTACTCACCATATCCCTTTCCCACTCCCCCATCCTTTCCTACTATCTGAAATCACCTTTTGCGAACAGACATTAAAGAGACTAATAACACACCACACACCACACACATACGCACATGCACACACACACACACACACTCACACACACACACACACACACACACACACACACACACACACACACACACACATACTCACATGCAAACACACCACACACACACACACCACAGCACACACACACACACACACACACACACACACACACACGCATACTCACATGCAAACACACACACACACACACACACTCACACACACACACACATTATGCCTATATTTGTCCATGGTTTAGCCATGGACTAACCCGCAGAATGCTTTGAATCAGAGAGCTCAGTGCTAGGTTTTTAACGATTCTAAATTCAGTTTATAGTATTGTAGTCAATTAAGTTTGAAGTGGTTTTCAGGTTTTCTGGAAAAAAATGTAAGTTTCTTAAAATTGACTGAATCAGTTAAAATGTAACACTTCCATGTGTGAGACGTCATTATGATGAGTGTATGGTTAATCCAGTAGAAGCTTCAGAGCCCACACATCAGCTGACAAGGCAAACCAGTCCTGCTGCCTGGCACCAGGTGCTTGTGCAAGATGCTGTCCAGCAATGGAAGTAGCTTCTATGTTGTTGATATACCTCCATTTGTTTGATGGAACAGAACAATGAATGTTTACATGCTGAATGATGCGTGTGTGTGTGAGGATGCTTGTGTGTGATGGACTGTTGTTACTTGGGGGGGGGGGGGGGGGGGGTCATGGTGTCTGCACTGGCTGTCTGCACATCATCATGATGTTCATTGGAGAAAAACAGATGAACGGAAAAACAAGGGGAAAAACTAAATTCTTTTCAATACATTGGTTCTTGCTTAGACAACCTTGAAATGTGAGCATGGATTAAAAATCATCATTAAAAGGGCATGATAAAAAGTGTTGTGTAAAGAAACAAAATCACCTCTGCCTTTACCACATATACACAAGCATGTATTTTCACACACACACACACACACACACACACACACACACACCACACACATTCTGCATAATTATGTCATGTGAGCATCCAGTCATTTGATGTGGAAATTGGGTGGGATTAAGAATAATCTTGTTCTCCTGTGGAAGGGACAACGTTGAGAGGGAGGGAGAGGAGGGAAAGTGCCAGTGAGAATAAGAAGAAACGGGGGGCAATGTGAGCATGCCCTGCAGCCGAAACAGTCTGGGAAATACTTGAGGCGGCAAGGGGGTAGGATGGGTTAACCTGAACTGATGAGGGTTGGGAGGTGGGTGTGTGGGGGACAATGAGCTAAGTCATGCTGTTCAGGGGACAGCGTGGGAGAGGGAGGGGCAGTTTGGGTCGTAACGATGAAAAACACTTATGTCAAAAGATGAGTAGTCATGCCACTACAAAACTGAAATTTTGTTTGAATGTCTCATGATTGTGTCAGTGCTGGTATCATTGTCATGCAAGTAGAGTTTCATGTTGAGAGAATCGCATAGTGAGCTTTTTGTTTGCATAATTTGGGAAAAAGACAACAAAAGAAAAAGAAAAGAGAGAGAGAGAGGTTTTTGTTATGGCCATGGGTGGATGACAGCAATGAAAATGCTGCTTTCTTCAGACTTGCAAGCTATACTGCAGTATGTTTTAGGATTTTGGAAATCATTTTTCTTCTTCTTCATCCGCGTATGCAGGCTGATACACCTGTGGACACTCCCTGTATAGACAGGCAAGAATTAAACCCATCTGCCCAACAAAGGGAGTGGAGTTTCGTGTGTATGACTGTTTTTTTATCCCACCATTAAGGCAGCCATTCTCCAACCTTGGGGAAGGTGCATGCTATGTGTAACGTGTCATCCATACCAATGGCCAAACTGGCTTTCTCTTCTGAAAGTTGGTAATAGGATTTTACTTGTGTGCAAGATGTTATGCATGCGTTCACACACACAATCTCGGTTTATAGTCTCATTCGAAGGACTGTATGGGAAATGGAGTCGGAACCAATGTTAACTCTGAGGGAAAAATCCCCTGTACTGAAATGGCTTGGCAGAGATTCAAACCTGCAACCCCACTGAGCTATTCTGGCCTCCTTTTGGTAATCAATAGTTCCAGGGTTTGGGAGTTCTTCCTAATTGCACCCCTGTATATAAGTGTAAGTCAATTATGAAGATTATATATTTCTGGAAGAGTTGTGGTAGGATATGTTGATTCTTACAGGGATATCAGCAACCCAGCCTATTATTAGGGTGGCTTGATATGGGGATATGAAGTGATGGAGAGTTTGGTGGTAATGATGTACCAATGGATACAGTTCCATCAGTATAGTTAAACTTGTGTTTTCTGTTTTGTTTCTCCAGATGATGAAGCAGAGGACAGAACTCCTCTAAGACTGCCAGGTAAGAATTCTGAATGACTTGTCTGAGAAGTGTGTGTGTGTGTGTGGGGGGGGGGGGGGGGGAGGATCATTTTACTGAATAGAAATATGAAAAAAAAAACTTGTGTTTTGTTGGTTTCTGGTTCAAACTATTCAAATACATGTCAGTTCTATCGGGTCAGCAGACACCTGCATATTTGTAATTTTGATGATGTGTCTGTGTAGGTAGCTATCACAAAAATATTCTGGAGGTCTTTGAGGGGAATTTGAATTCCACATGCTTTATCAAAAACCAATGCTTTGGCGATTTCACAGAAGCTGCGTATTCCACAATCATGACCAAAAACAAAGTACAGTATAATCCCGCTATAAGAAAACTGAGGGGAGTAAGATTTTTGTTTTCTTATAGCCGAGTTTTCTTATAAGAAGGACTCGGTTATAAGAAAATTTACCCAAAAAATTTCTTATAATTGAAATACTACATTTTTTAAACTCTAACACAGAAGTAGCTTCGGAAAGACAGCAAAACGCAGTTCTTCGAGATTTTTGTTATTTTTTGTTTATTTGTTTTATTGTAGCAACGAGTGAGCTTACTGCACTTAATAAAATCCTTAAGAAATCGTCAAAATAAAAAGAGCATAAGAAAAATATACTGAATGGTAAACACATGTGCGTGTACTTAATATTCCCAGAGATAGATAATTAGAGAGAGAGAGAGAGAGGAGAGAGAGAGAGAGAGAAGGCATTGCTTCATGAATATTTCTTTTTTTCTTTAAATAACAAATCAGAAGTATTACGAGCTGTATATCAAACGAAAATAATTACACACATTGCCTATGTATATATTTATAACAAAATTATAAACAAGAAAAAGAAATGCATTTTCCTTTATACAAACAAAAACAAACAAACAAAAAAATTAGACAAATGATACTAAACAGAAAGACATAATTCGTTATACGAGACATCTTTTTGAAGAAAGACTACAAGATATCGCCCTGGCCCCACGGTACACATTCCCTTCCTCCCCCACACAAGAAATGAATAACAGACAGAAAGCATGGGGGTGCGGGGGGGGGGGGGGGGGGGGGGGGGGGGTTGCTTAGTCTAAACATTTTGGTAAGCTGTGTTGGCCTTATGCGCAAACAACTCGCTCGAAGTTTTGGCAAAGGTTTCTCAAATAAATTTTTTCATCACTGACTTCAATCCCAGGTATGGGAAAAAGTGGCGGGTGTGACAGCCACTTCCGAGCAGTCGGTGAAACGGCGGTATAGACAAGAACAGTTGTTTGCAGCAGTGTCGCGGCCGCAAATATCTCCACATCTGACCCCCATGATCGTGTTTCAAGAGCATGCTGAGAAATGTAGTTGCCCAAATCTTCTCCAACGAAGGCGGAAAATGCTTCACTATTTCTACACATTATGTCAACAATCAAAGCTCGAATTTGCTTGTGGCAGTCTTGTGTACCACACAATTCAAAACTCAAGGCCCTGTAGAGACAGTTCCCATCTCCTACAATGTTGTTGACGATTGTTGGCTTTCCTAACTTTTCTTTGGCGTGACGTTCTGGCATAGAAAGCGAAATCGGAAGACCAAGTCTTTTACACTGCCGCAGACGCCATCCTGCGTTGGTGGGTGTGAAACTTCGCGCGGGTTCAGGATCCTTCCCGGTATACTGAACATCGTCCTCCATCTCTTTCCTCATACCTGCACCATTCCCTCCTCCATCTCTCATCTTTTCCTTCTTTTCTTTCTTGCCTCCCCTGTCTCCTGTCTCTTCCTTTTCTTTTTGGCTTTGCCTGTCTCTCATGTCTTCCATTTTTTCTTCTTCATCTTCTCTGTCTTTTTCCATCCCCTTATTACCTCCTCCATCTCTCATCTTTTCCTTCTTTTCTTTCTTGCCTCCCTGTCTCCTGTCTCTTCCTTTTCTTTTTGGCTTTGCCTGTCTCTCATGTCTTCCATTTTTTCTTCTTCATCTTCTCTGTCTTTTTCCATCCCTTCTTTCTCTTTGTATTCCACCCATCTATCCTCTGTTTCCATCCGTTCTGTCTTCTGTCCATTTTCCCCTGGATTGAAGCATTCTCTCTTTACTCCGTCTTCAGTCTTATGATCTTTCTGCTTTGCGGGGCAGAAAAACTCAGTGATTCGAGTCTGTTCTTTTAAGCCTGCCATGTGCCTTTCTAGCAACTCACTGAATGCTGTCAGCGATTTCATGATTTCTTTCTGTTGTTTCACCACGGTCATCATCTTCATCAGATTCGTCCTTATCGATTACAAATGCGGAAGTAGATGGTTCGGAAGAACCTGGTTCTCCTGTTGCGACATCATCGTCCACAGTAAAGTAGTCTGATGGATCGACATTCCATTCCTCGAAAAGGCGATCCAAGAGGGGCTCTTGCTTCTCGTGATCATTTGGATCATGTTCTTCTGAGATGTCGTCTGCATTTGCACTTGTTTCCAAGTCAACCTTGATGAATCCTGCTTTGCGAAAACTTTTTGCAATGGTCGAAGAAGCAACTTTGTTCCACGATTGCTTCAAGACACAGGCTGCGTCGAGGAGTGTGGGCTTGTATTCTTTCACTGCTGTTCCGGCGCTGATATGTGCTATCACCTTGTGGACCATAGCTTTCCTGAAATGCAGTTTTAGGTTGCGGATCACACCAACATCAAGTGGTTGTAGTTTAGACGTCGCGTTTGCTGGTAGAAAGAGGACTTCAGTTGCTCTCAAGTTTGGAATTTGGTGCGATGAACAGTTGTCCATGACTAAGAGAACCTGCCGGTTTTGCATGAACATTTCTCTGTCAAAAGACAGCAGCCAATCGTGGAAAATGTATCTTGTCATCCATGCGCTTTGATTGGAACGGTAGTCAACAGGGAGCTTCTTGATTCCTTGGAAGCACCTCGGCTTCTTAAACTTCCCA
>JAMYXO010002151.1:17500-25188 GCA_033310375.1 Conus canariensis
TTTCTACAAAATTATTTGATATTGGCATAATTTCAACATAGAATGAGTTAGTTCTGGCTTAAACATTCTGCCTCGCTTTTGACTTCAGTTTAACTGCAGTCAGTGACTCAGAGATGAGTTTGAAATATAAACTGATTTGTCAATGAAGGGACTTAGAACAGAATGTAACTCAGTACTGTGTTTATCTGTTGTTTGCAAGTGGACTGATGTTTGTGTTGTTCTGAAGAATGGAAACTTTGAACACAGTTCAACATAAAGGGAATTGTATGCCAAGGAACTAGTGGAATATTTATGGTACGAGGCTAAATCAAACCTGATCTCTGGAATAAAGAAAGTCCATGGTGGGTCATCAGGAAACTTGGATCAATGGCAGACTTCTACAAGAATACCACCAAATAAACATATTAGATAGTGACAGTCAGTGAAACAACATTTTGGAGTTTCTGACTGCATCCTAACTCTCACACCAAACACACAGTGATGCAAGCAGACTCCACTGGGGAGTTTGATTTGGCACTGGAGGAAAACCTCCTCCTGGATGGTGCCCCACCCAACCTGCCCTCAAAGGGTGAACTTACTCATGCTTGCTCTACAACAAAGAAATTACTGCTGTAAGGATTAGCAGAATTAGCATAGCAGGTGGTGTCCTGCATGTGTTAGATCAGAAGATGAGAACGGGCACCAGGGAACACCACAGAAGCGACTCAGCAGCAGATTGATGTCTCCTCTGGTGGGTTGCCTCAAGGTGACTTGACACTGACTGCAACCTGAGGTGTGCCATGGTTGTGGCAGTACAAGCCAGCTTGTTGTGGATGGGAAATCCAAGTGAGACATGTGGGTGCCACTGGAATTGCATAGAAGATGAGACAGCATGCACACACACACACACACACACACACACACACACACACACACACACACACACACACACCAACTTTTTCATAACCCAACTTCAAAAGGAGAGAAACGGTTTCATGTATGCCTATATTTCTCCATGGTTCAGTCATGGACTAACCTGCAGAATGCTTTGAATCAGACAGCTCAATGCTAGCTATTTAATTATTCTAAATTCAGTTTATAGTATTGTAGGTGATTAGGTTTGAGTGGTTTTCAAGAGCAGTTTTGTAGGTTTTCATGAAAAAAAAATGTAGGTTTCTTAAACCTGAATGAACTCAGTTAAAACATAACAATGTGTTGGTGGTAGCTGCCAATTGTCTGTTTTCTATGTCTCTTTGGCAGGAGGAAAGAGGAAAATGTCTGTGACGGCTGGCCCACCTACCCCACCAAAGAGGCCAAGAACTGACAGTAAGTGGAGTTGGGCACTTGTAGTTTTTGAAGCACGGGAACTGGAACTTCAAAAAAACAGAAAAAAAAGAAATGAAAGGACTGTATATGCAGCCTAACATTACTGATTCCGAGCTGAAAGGTCTTTGGGTTGGATTCCTGTCACAGCCATTTATTTAGATTTTGCACCCCAAAGGACTCCTACCCAGAGTTGAGTTTGCTGTAGGTTGAGTTGAGAAGGCTTAAATTAATATATCCTCATATCCCTTTCCCACTCCCCCATCCTTTCCTACTATCTGAAATCACCTTTAGCAAACAGACATTAAAGAGACTAATAACACACCACACAACACACACACACACACACACACGCATACGCACATGCAAACACACACACACACACACACACACACACACACACACACACGCACATGCAACACACACACACACACACACACACACACACACACACACACACAACATACATACACACACAGCATTATGCCTATATTTGTCCATGGTTTAGCCATGGACTAACCGCAGAATGCTTTGAATCAGAGAGCTCAATGCTAGGTTTTTAACAATTCTAAATTCAGTTTATAGTATTGTAGTCAATTAAGTTTGAAGTGGTTTTCAAGAGACAGTTTTATAGGTTTTCTGGAAAAAAAATGTAAGTTTCTTAAAATTGACTGAATCAGTTGAAATGTAACACTTCCATTGTGAGACGTCATCATGGTGAGTGTATGGTTAATCCAGTAGAAGCAGCGAACCCACACATCAGCTGACAAGGCAAACCAGTCCTGTTGCCAGGCACCAGGTGCTTGTGCAAGATGCTGTCCAGCAATGGAAGTAGCTTCTATATCATTGATTTACGTCCATTTGTTTGAGGGAACATGCACTATGATGAAAACCAGTTGCCTTTATTTAGAAAGAGAGGGTGTTAGTTACCGCCAATGACATTGACAAACAAAGCACATGACAAGACACGATGCATTTCAACCTCTTGGGTCTTCTTCAGGCGAAAAAATAAATCACATTTAACATTTAAGACAGTACAAACAAAGAACGAAAATGACATTTAAGACAGTACAAACAAAGAACGAAAATGACTCATCTGTTGTTGTCCATGTGGTGGGGAGAATAGCCGCTAGGCGGAAATGTCATTTCCGCCTAGCGGCTATTCTCCCCACCACATGGACAACAACAGATGAGTCATTTTCGTTCTTTGTTTGTACTGTCTTAAATGTTAAATGTGATTTATTTTTTCGCCTGAAGAAGACCCAAGAGGTTGAAATGCATCGTGTCTTGTCATGTGCTTTGTTTGTCAATGTCATTGGCGGTAACTAACACCCTCTCTCACTAAATTTTGCTTCGTTCTCCGCCGTCAGTCACTCCATTTTGAAACAGTTGCCTTTAGTTAGAAATATCAGTCCATTGAGGTCTAGTTGCCAGAAGTTAGAAATATCACAGTCTATTCATGTCTAGTAGATTGAATCACCAAAGATTAAAATTTTGTTTAGTTATTTCATATGTGTGGGTGGATGGGCTAGTGGGTTCAGACATAATGTTTATTGACTGGTGATCTTTTTTCTTCTCTTTGTTTTCTAAAGCAGAAAGAGAGAGGATGGAAAAGAGGGGGGGGGGGGGGGTATGCTAACTGATATTGATAATGGCTTCTGGTCACAAAGCCAAGACATTTTCTTTTCAGCTAATGTAGAACAGTCTAGATGTAGTGCTTGCTTATTAACATTGATAATGACTCGGTCTTCAAACCTAGACATTTCCTTTTCAGCCAGTATACAACATCCTAAACATTGTGCCAGCTTATTAACTTGAAAAATGATCTGGCCATTAAACCAGACAGACTCAGAGGAGGAGGAGGGGAGATAAGTGTATGAGAGATGTGGCTGAAAGGAGTGTTGAGAATGACCGTTTCTGTGACCATGTTCTTTTTTTAATTTATTCATCATGGTCTTTTATTGGTCTGCTCCGACCGGCTCCTATCCAGAGTTGAGTTTGCCATGGGCTCACTTCCCCCCAACCTCTCTCTCTCTCTCGCTCTCTCTCTGTCTGTCTGTCTGTCTCTCTCGGGAAGCAGGAAAATGCATCTGATAAATGTGTGAATAGAATAATATGGTTGACGTTGGGCAGTTACAATACTGAAAGCATGCATGCACTATGATGAAAACCAGTTGCGTTCAGTTAGAAATATCAGTCCATTGAGGTCTAGTTGCCTGAAGTTAGAAATGTCACAGTCCATTCAGGTCTAGTAGATTGAATCACCAAAGATTAAAATTCTGTTTATTTCATGTGTGTGGGTGGGTGGGCTAGTGGGTTCAGACATAACGTTTATTGACTGGTGATCTTTTTTCTTCTCTTTGTTTTCTAAAGCAGAAAGAGAAAGGATGGAAGGGGGGGGGGGGGGAGGAGTGTATGATGGTGTCAGTGCTGGTATGGTTGTCATGCTAGGAATGCTAGAGTCTGTTAAACTTGTATTTTCTGTTTTGTTTCTCCAGGTGATGAAGAAGCAGGTGTAGCACCTGTCCCAGGTAAGAATCTTGAATTACTTGTCTGAGAATTGGGGGGGGGGGGGGGGGGGGCATTTTACTGAACAGAAATATGAAAGAGAAAACATGTTTTGATGCTTTCTTGCTCAGCCCATTCAAATATATGTCGGTGCTGTCTAGTCACCACTTTTAGCCACCAAACGCCACCCACTTATATATTATCAGCTGATATAGAATATTCAACATCTGGTGATTACTAAATAATAGTGATAATGGATTGGTCACAATGTCAGGGCAATTTCTTTTCAGCCAGTGAAGATGGTTGTAAATCTGGTGCCTGCTAACTAGTATTGATAAACAGAGGAAGCAGACAAAAAAGCAGAAGAAAAATCACAAAGATGATTGTGATGTTGCTGCCTTATCTATTGGGTTCATTGTCGGGCATTTAAGATTACTTGCAGGGAAAAAGTCCTCACAACAGCTTTGCAGACATTGCATACGAGTGCTGTTCTTAGATCTAGAATGGTTACACTTGAAATGTAAAATTTTGACAATTTTTAGCCATTTTCTTTTGCTGCCTTGGCAGGTCTGATGTAAAAGTAGGGGTGAAGAATGAGTAGTATGTTTTGTGTTGTCTGTATGTTAGGTAATGAGACCTTATTTGTGAACAGAGAGAGTGTTAAAACCTTTAAGTTCACGATGTTGTGATCATTCAAGTGAGATGCGCTTATCACAATGGCAGGCTTACTTTGATTTGATGTGTTAATGTGAAACCTACAACAGCGTAGTACTCTCAGAATAGTGACACAGTTGTTTTGTAAATCACATGTTGGTATGAAACAAATGCAGTAACCAGGTGGGGAGAGATTCCACTGTTTGCTATCCTGAATTTTGAAAGTTTCATTTTCTGACTTAAGAAGCTGTTTCTCATCAGACAGGAGGTGTATTTCCTGACATTTAACAGCAGCTGTGTGCATTGTGGCCATGGGTAAAATTTCAGCCTCCACATCCCACCCCATGTCTATTTTCTAGGCTGTTGTGTTGGGTGATTTGATAGATGGATTGTTTCCTTGGTTATTCATATTGACACATCCTGTCCACTTGGACAGGAAGACTTGATTGACAAGTTGATTGGAGAGTTTAGTGGTGATGATGTACAGATGGATAGTGGTTAAATCTGTGACGTTAAACTGGTGTTTTTTCTGTTTGTTTCTCCAGACAACCAGCCCGCTCCGCAGCAGGACCCTGTTGAGCAGCAACAGGACCCAGCAGGTAAGAAAGATCAGATCATTTGAATAAATGTCAATCCTATGTAGTCACCACTTTCAGCCACCAAACATCCACCACTTTCTTTTCAGCTGATTAGAACATTATGAATCTGCTAAATGATAGTGATAATGGATTGGTCACAGTGCCAGGACATTTTCTTTTCAGCCAGTGTAGATGGTTCTACATCTGGTGCATGCTAACTGATATTGATAATGGCTTCTGGTCACAAAGCCAAGGCATTTTCTTTTCAGCTAATGTAGAACAGTCTAGATGTAGTGCCTGCTTATTAACATTGATAATGACTCGGTCTTCAACCCTGGCCATTTCCTTTTCAGCCAGTATACAACATCCTAAACATTGTGCCAGCTTATTAACTTGAAAAGTGATTTGGCCATTAAACCAGACAGACTCAGAGGAGGAGGAGGGGAGATAAGCGTATGAGAGATGTGGCTGAAAGGAGTGTTGAGAATGACCGTTTCTGTGACCATGTTCTTTTTTAATTTATTCACCATGGTCTTTTTATTGGCTTTAAAGATTCTGTTTTAATTATTATTGTATGTGTGTATAAGGTGGATGGGGGGAAGGGTTAGTAGGTGGGTAAGGGGGGTGTTGCGTGCCCCTAGTGGCATGCCTTCCTCATTGATTCCAGTTCCTCAATCACAGCCATGCCCCAGTTTGTCACAGTGTCAGCATTCTGCAGAGTAGTCAGTAGCTATTTATGAGGCAACTGGCCGAAGGAGACACTGCAATGCTTTATGCTGGTTCCTACAGGGATGCAAGCAACTCGGCCTAAGTCCAAAATCTGTCCTAGAAGAAGTTTGTGTGTTCCCAGTTCCTGCAGAACTAAACTTTGTATTTGGATAATTTTCAAGGTTCAGGTATAATGTATATTGACAAGCAGCTGCCGTGGCAAAGTGGTTAGCATCGCGAAGTCCCGGCTGGGAGATCGTGGGTTCATTCCCATCAGTCATGTGGGATTTTTCTGCTCCGACCGGCTCCTACCCAGAGTTGAGTTTGCCATGGGCTCACTCTCCCCCCCACTCTCTCTCTCTCTCTGTCTCGCTCTCTGTCTCTCTCTCTCTCTGTCTCTCTCTCAGGAAGCAGGAAAATGCATCTGATAAATATGTGAATTGAATAATATGGTTGACACTGGGAGTTACAATATTGAAAGCATGCATGCACTATGATGAAAACCAGTTGCGTTCAGTTAGAAATATCAGTCCATTGAGGTCTAGTTGCCTGAAGTTAGAAATATTACAGTCCATTCAGGTCTAGTAGATTGAATCACCAAAGATTAAAATTCTGTTTAAGTTATTTCATGTGTGTTGGTGGGTGGGCTAGTGGGTTCAGACATAATGTTTATTGACTGGTGATCTTTTTTCTTCTCTTTGTTTTCTAAAGCAGAAAGAGAGAGGATGGAAAGGGAGGGGGGGAGTGTATGATGGTGTCAGTGCTGGTATGGTTGTCATGCTAGGAATGCTAGAGTCTGTTAAACTTGTATTTTCTGTTTTGTTTCTCCAGGTGATGAAAGAAGCAGGTGTAGCACCTGTCCCAGGTAAGAATCTTGAATTACTTGTCTGAGAATTGGGGGGGGGGGGGGGGGGGGGGGCATTTTACTGAACAGAAATATGAAAGAGAAAACTTATGTTTTGATGCTTTCTTGCTCAGCCCATTCAAATATATGTCGGTGCTGTCTAGTCACCACTTTTAGCCACCAAAAAGCCTGCCACTTATATATTATCAGCTGATATAGAATATTCAACATCTGGTGATTACTAAATAATAGTGATAATGGATTGGTCACAATGCCAGGGCAATTTCTTTTCAGCCAGTGAAGATGGCTTGTAAATCTGGTGCCTGCTAACTAGTTTGATAAACAGAGGAAGCAGACAAAAAAGCAGAAGAAAAATCACAAAGATGATTGTGATGTTGCTGCCTTATCTATTGGGTTCATTGTTGGGCATTTAAGATTACTTGCAGGGAAAAAGTCCTCACAACAGCTTTGCAGACATTGCATACGAGTGCTGTTCTTAGATCTAGAATGTTACACTTGAAATGTAAAATTTTGACAATTTTTAGCCATTTTCTTTTGCTGCCTTGGCAGGTCTGATGTAAAGTAGGGGTGAAGAATGAGTAGTATGTTTTGTGTTGTCTGTATGTTAGGTAATGAGACCTTATTTGTGAACTGAGAGAGTGTTAAAACCTTTAAGTTCACGATGTTGTGATCATTCAAGTGAGATGCGCTTATCACAATGGCAGGCTTACTTTGATTTGATGTGTTAATGTGAAACCTACAACAGCGTAGTACTCTCAGAATAGTGACACAGTTGTTTTGTAAATCACATGTTGGTATGAAACAAATGCAGTAACCAGGTAGGAGAGATTCCACTGTTTGCTATCCTGAATTTTGAAAGTTACATTTTCTGACTTAAGAAGCTGTTTCTCATCAGACAGGAGGTGTATTTCCTGACATTTAACAGCAGCTGTGTGCATTGTGGCCATGGGTAAAATTTCAGCCTCCACATCCCACCCCATGTCTATTTTCTAGGCTGTTGTGTTGGGTGATTTGATAGATGGATTGTTTCCTTGGTTATTCATATTGACACATCCTGTCCACTTGGACAGGAA
>JAMYXO010000214.1:7500-10000 GCA_033310375.1 Conus canariensis
AGCGACGGACAATTTTTATGTCATCCCACCACACCAAGCAGAAGACAGAATCCATCCATATGCAGGACATTTGCTGAGGATGGCTTCACATTTACTGAGAAATCAAAGCGGCTTGTCCCCTTATTAATGACATTACATGTTTACCACTAGTTCAATATCTGTCTACCTCACTCCCTTCTCTTTTGCCCTGTGTCTCTTTTCGAGGCGCGCACGCACGTGCGCGCACGTGTGTGTGGATGTGTTGGGAAGGGGAGGGGGGTGCTTTGCACGGGCGCGTGCGTGCGTTTGTCTAGGTTTGTGTACACGTGTACGTACGCGCACGAAGATATCCATCAGTATCCTCATCTTCTTATAAAGGATGACTTTTTTTTTTTTTTTTTAAATAACTTCCGTATGCTTATACTTTTTTATTTTTTTTTTTTAAGTGAATTTGAGTGCATACCTTTCTTTGCTTTAGTGTGTGAATGAGTGCTTGCCTATGTGCGTATGAAAATAATACATGTTGTTTTGTGCATGTTAGCGCATTTATAGTTTATAAATGTGTGTGCATGTCTGTTTATATTTTTGGGTTGTGAATGTTTGCCTATGTGCGTATTAAAATTTATGATGTAATATGCACGTTAACGCACTCACAGTTTTCTGGATCTTGGTAATGATAATATCTTTCTCGTTAATCTTGTAAGACCGACTCAAGTATAGATACTATATTGTAAACAACAAGCATTACTTGTGTGCTTGTGGCTAAAGTTTCTTCCATTGTTCATACATAAGCTTGTATTACTTTTTGTCATTCTGCCTCACTGTTTTTCTTTGTTGTTGTTGTAGCTCGTCGGGGTTTTTGTTGTTGTTTGTTTGGGGTTTTGTTTGTTTGCTTGGGGCTTTTGTCCCCTCCCTCCCTTCTTCATTAGTCACTACTTACCCTTCTTCCGTTCTCCCCCACGTTTAATACTTCGTGTATCCCCCCCTCTCTTCGTCTGCTTTAGCCGATCTTAAGGATGCCTGACACTTTAGAAACTTGGCCGTCTAAAGATGGTTTTAGAGTGGGATTCCTCAACATAAATCACTTAATCAATAAAATATCTGATGTTTCGTATGTTTTGACAAATGCTGGTAAGCATTTCCATATTTTTGGCTTTGCCGAATCACGTCTTACAGAACACATTCTAGATTCTGAAATCTCCATTCCTGGATATAATATAATCCGCAAAGATGCTAAACATCCCAAAGAGACGGGCTTGATAGTGTACATTCACCATAGTATAAAGTTTAAATGTGTTGAACCTCGTAATTACCATAACATCGAGTCAGTATGGATCCAAGTTGATTTTAAAAAATGTGAGCCAGTTCATCTGGGTTTCATATACCGCAATCCAGCAGAACATGTCAGTTGGATTGACAATTTCACTCTACTGTTAGAAGATATTTCCTTGCTTTCGGATGAGCTGATATTGTTAGGCGATTTTAACATTGATTTGCTAAAATGTAACAACACATGGGTTCATTGTTATGAATCTTTTCAACTTGTTCAGTTAATCGATAAACCCACAAGGGTAACACCCACATCCAAAACTCTTATTGATCACATTTACACCACGACAAAAAGCAATATAATAGAAGTGTGTTCACCGCTGTGTGGTTGTAGTGATCATTTCCCAGTATGCTTCACTTGGTCGAAAAAAGGAGTTAAAATTCCGAAGAATGGTCACACGTTTATAAGATACAGGTGCTTACGGAATTTTGATAAAAATAAATTTTTGTTTGATTTGAGCAATTCACATCTTTTCCTAGTCTACCAATTTACAAATCCTGATGAAGCCTGGGAAGTTTGGTACCACAATTTTTTAAATATTTATGATAAACATGCACCTTTCAAAACCAAGCGTGTTAGAAGCAGCCCTCTGTTACCATGGCTATCAAAAGATGTACAGGACGCTATGAACCAAAGAGATCACCTTTTGTCTACGGGAGCGAAGAAAGAATTTGTAAATCAAAGAAATCATGTTAATTATGTAAAACGAGCAGCTAAGAAAAAGTACTTTCAAGAACTTGTTTCTTCTAATACCAATAGCAGAGCAATTTGGAATGCTATCAATCAGCTGACGAACAAAAACATCAGTAAAAATACATCTCATGAAGACCTGTGTCCCGAGAAACTTAATGACCATTTTTGTAATATTGCTAAGACAACAATAAAATTAGACAGATCTGTCCAAAACACTCTTACATTATTAAACGATTTCTGTGATTCAAAAGCCATATCCTCAGACTTAGACATCCCCTTAATGTCAGTCCATGATGTATATAATGCCCTGATCCGTCTAAAAGAAACATGTGCTCGTGGCTTAGACGGTATTGATGGCAACATCCTAAAACTTGCAGCTCCAATTATTTCTGATACACTGACCTACATCTTCAATTTATGTATATCTAAAAACCAATTTCCTAAATCTTTCAAAATTGCTAGGGTAAGACCCATCTATAAATCAGGTGACACCTCGGA
>JAMYXO010000214.1:15000-32500 GCA_033310375.1 Conus canariensis
TGTTTCCGGTCAACTGAAGGAACTGAAATAGGGTTTTGGCCGGTCCTTTTGCGATAAGGGTGAACTTGCTTCAATAGGGAGGAAACATTTGCTTACACCGGTTTTAAGACTGGCCGCTCCGGGCTCTGCCGCGCGTGGCTGTGAGCGCTTTGCACGTGATTGTGACGACAGTAGCGTGAGCAATGTGAGCGATGGCACTGACAGTCATTTGAATTCGGATCAAGGTTTGAAAGATAGGCATTTGAATGTTAATTCTTTTACATATGATGATATGGATAGCGATACTTATGTATGCATGAATAAGAGTGTATTTGGTGACAGTCATATTGATAGCCATGGTCTGGACGTGCCTGTATGTAATAAAGTGTTCAAGCTTCTCTCTTGGAACGTGAATGGTCTACTCTCAAAAGTTTCTGGAAAGGCATTTGTTTCCTATGCCTGTGGTTTCGATTTTATATGTTTTGGAGAAACTTTTCTTGAAACGTTTAACATGGATGTGTTTGTCGGATATACAGCCTTTTGCAAAGCTGCTGTGAAGCTCTGTCATCAGGGAGAAGATCAGGGGGGCTTGTTTGTTTAATAAAACAAGAATTTGTTCCCTTCATAACTTATGTTGATGTTGATTGCTCTAACGTGTGTGTCTTTTTAATCGAAAAATCGCTTTTTGGGACAACGAAAAATATTGCTTTGGTCTGTGCATATATTCAACCTGAAGGGTCTCCCTTTTATAATTCTGTTGATGCTGATAATGGGATTTCTATGTTGGAAGATTGTTTGGCTAATTGCTTGTGTTCCCTTGGTGACATTGATGTAATAGTATGTGGAGATCTGAATAGCAGGACGGCAAATTTTTCTCCTGACTTGTCTTCTGATGTTTTTGATTCTTGTTTACAAACGAAAAGTGAACCACCGTGCACAGATCGTTGTTCTCAGGATAATGTTTTGAATAACTACGGTAAGTTATTGTTAAATCTTTGCGTTGCTTTTGATTTGTATATTATGAATGGGGTATGTCAGGGCGACCGTCATGGTTGCTATACATATGTAACAGACAGCGGGAGCAGCGTAAATGATTATTTCCTTGTGTCAAAAGATTTTTTCTCTACTCTTTATGATTCCTGTAATTTGTTTGTTTCGGAACGGATCGAATCCGATCATTTACCTATTGAATTTCACATTGACTTCTCAACAGAAAACACTGATAAATCAACTGAGACTGTTGAGGCTACTATCTCCGAAAGGTTTGTGTGGAATGATGACTATGCCATGATTTACAGGGACAATTTGTATGAAGCAGAAATGCGTACAAAATTAAATGAGGCCTTAGAACTGATTGCTGTTGATGTAGATAAAGCTTTAAACTTGTTCAATGACTGTATCAAAAACAGTGCTGAAGGTATGAAAAAACGTGTGCAAACAAGGAACAGTGGTGAGAACGAGGACTGGTTTGACTGTGACTGTTTGATAATGAAAAGAAAAGCACTAAACTTATTGAGAGTATGGCTGCGTACTTTGGACGCTGGTGACAGAAGTGAGTATGTTATTGCGAGAAGAGAATATAAAAATCTTCTAAAACAGAAGAAGAAAATATTCAATAAAAAGCTATTAGATAATATGATCAGATCTCTTCCTTCACAACAGGAGTTTTGGAAAACAGTAAAAAGAGCCTCATTCAAAAGAAAATGTCACAACAATAATATCTCTCTGGACTCTTGGTATATGCACTTTAAACATTTGTTAGATAAAGATGTCTCAGATAACGATGAACTTTCTGTTGTCACTGGTGAAAATGAGGATGAGTATTTTAATCGTCCCATTTCTAAAGAAGAAGTTATGTTTGCCATGCGGAAAATTAAAACCAACAAATCGGCAGGACCTGATTCTATTATTGGTGAATTGTTGAAATTTGGTGGAGCTGAAGTTGTTGACTTTTTACTAGCTTTTTTCAATAGGATTTTTGATGATGGTATCTTCCCAGAAAACTGGAAAGAATCTGTAACCTTGCCGATATTCAAGAAAGGCGATGTAAATAATCCTAATAATTATAGAGGTATCTCTTTAGTTGACGTTAGTAGTAAATTGTATAGCACTGTCATTAACAAAAGATTGCAGGAGTGGATTGAATGTAATAATATTACTGGAGAACATCAAGCTGGGTTCAAAAAGGGTTACTGTACTATCGATCATATGTTTACTCTCCTCGCGTTTGTTCAGAAACAATTTTCTTTAAATCGTAAACTTTATGTTGCGTTTATTGACTTCGAAAAAGCCTTTGACTCCATAAACAGACAGCTTCTGTGGAGAGTATTACTTAAAAATGGGGTCAAGGGGAAATTATTCAACTGTATTAGAGCTATGTACAAAGTTGTTAAAACAAGGGTAAGAAGTGGGTCCAGTCTGACAGATTATATTAATTGTGTTGCCGGAGTAAGGCAAGGTGATGTTTGTAGCCCTGTACTATTTTCAATTTTCATAAATGAGCTTGCCATTGAGGTAATCAATAATGGCCTGCATGGTGGACGATTTACAAATGATGGTTTAGAATTATTTATCCTACTTTTGGCAGATGACGTTGTTTTGGTTTCAGAAACAATAGTTGGCTTACAACGTCAGCTAAATAATCTGAGCAGGGCTGCATCCTCATTAGAGTTAAAAGTTAACATGAGTAAAAGCAACATTGTGGTGTTTAGAAAGGGAGGTTATTTGGCGGCGAGGGAAAGATGGAAGTATGATGGACTTACTATACCTGTGCTGAATGTTTATAAATACTTGGGGATCCACTTTTCTACACGCCTAAGTTTTACGTTTGCTTGTAAAGACCTTGCATGTAGGGCAAAGAATGCTTTGATATGTGTAATAAGAAGATTGCATGCTTTGAATAATAATTCGCTTGAATTATTCTTAAAAATATTTGATTCCCAGATACAGCCTATGTTGATGTATGGGGCTGAAATTTGGGGGTTAGATAATGCCGTTGTTCACTGTGAGGCTGTGCATTTATTTGCTTTGAAGAGGTTTCTAGGTCTCGACAGGCGTATCTCTAATGATTTGGTGTATGGAGAGTCCAACAGATATCCACTGTTCATTGGTTCAGCCGTTAGATGTGTGCGGTATTGGTTAAAGCTCTTACGCATGGATCATTATAGGTTGCCTCGTAAGTCTTATGAGATGTTGTTTGAATTGGATGTAAAGGGGAAAACGAACTGGGTTTCAAATGTGCGTTTGTTTCTGTGTAAGCATGGCTTTGGGGATGTTTGGCTGACTCAGGGTGTTGGAAATCAAAAACAGTTTATTCGTGCTTTTCGCCAAAGGTTGATTGACTGTAGATGGCAAATGTGGGATGACCATATCCAAACTAGTGAACGGTATGATTTATACAGAAATTATTCTAGTTTCCAATATATTCAGCCTTATCTAAAACTGGATTTGGACATGTGTTTGAAAAGATTAATTGCTAAATTTAGAGTCGGTGTTTCTGAAATAAGGACTCATTACTTAAGATACAGGAAACATACACGAACTGACTTGGTTTGTCCATTGTGTATGCAAGGTGAGGAAAATGAAATACATTTTATGTTCCTTTGTCCAGCCTTGGAAGATCTCCGCCAAAAATTTATCCCACAGAAATATTATAGGCGCCCGTGTATGTTTCGATTACAGTTACTACTTAGCTCTAACAGTTATAAGGTAATTAGGAATTTAGGTATGTTTTTGTGTAAGGCGTCTAAGATTAGAGAAATAATGACGTCTTAGTTGATGTTCTTATTGGTATAGTTGTTTCTTTTTGTTTTTGTTTTTTGTTTCGTGACTATTGATTTTGTTTCTTACACATTATAATGTGAATGATTGTGCTTATTCCCCTTCAAATGGGCCGATGGCCTTTCTGAATAAAAATCTGAAGTCTGAAGTCTGAAGTCTGAAGTTCTCTCTCTCTCTCTCTCTCTCTCTCTCTCTCTCTCTCTCTCTCTCTCTCTCTCTCTCTCTCTCTTCTTTTCCTGTCGATTGGCAACACTACTTGAAAGTAGTGGCAAGGAGCTTCATCTCACTTTGTAGGTGATGTATGAGGTCACCGTTTGGAGATGCTTGCATTTTGAGAGAATTCTCCTGATGTGCAACTGGCCGAGGAACGAGATGTTTCTCCCTTTGTGTAGGAAACACCTGATTTATGGAAGAAATACGCTTCCTCCTCTGTACCGGAAACAAATGGCACAGGAACAATGGTATTTCCCGCAGAGTGTGGAGAATAACTTACAACAGGGAACATTGCTGTTCTGCCTGTAGTGCAGGGAAAAGGACGAAGAAACATTCCGTTTCTCCTTCTGCACATAGAGAGTCTGTACATAGAGCGTCTGTACAGTGAGCGTCTGTACAATGAGCGTCTGTACAATGAGCGTTTGTACAATGAGCATCTGTACAATGAGCGTCTGTATAATGAGCGTTTGTACATAGAGCGTCTGTACAGTGAGCGTCTGTACAATGAGCGTTTGTACAATGAGCGTCTGTACAATGAGCGTCTGTACAATGAGCGTTTGTACATAGAGCGTCTGTACAGTGAGCGTCTGTACAATGAGCGTCTGTATAATGAGCGTTTGTACATAGAGCGTCTGTACAGTGAGCGTCTGTACAATGAGCGTCTGTATAATGAGCGTTTGTACATAGAGCGTCTGTACATAGAGCGTCTGCACAATGAGCGTCTGTATATAGAGTGTCTGTACATAGAGCTTCTGAAAAATGAGCGTTTGTACATAGAGCGTCTGTACATAGAGCGTCTGTACAATGAGCGTCTGTACATAGAGCGTCTGTATAATGAGCGTTTGTACATAGAGCGTCTGTATAATGAGCGTCTGTACATAGAGCGTCTGTACATAGAGCGTCTGTACAATGAGCGTTTGTACATAGAGCGTCTGTACATAGAGTGTCTGTATAATGAGCGTTTGTACATAGAGCGTCTGTACATAGAGCGTCTGTACAATGAGCGTCTGTACAATGAGAGTCTGTACATTGAGCGTCTGTACATTGAGCGTCTGTATAATAAGCGTCTGTATAATGAGAGTATATACATTGAGCGTCTGTACAATGAGCGTCTGTACAATGAGCATCTGTACAATGACCGTCTGTACATAGAGCGTCTGTACAATGAGCGTCTGCACAATGAGCGTCTGTACAATGAGAGTCTGTACATAGAGCGTCCGTACAATGAGCGTCTGTACATAGAGCGGCTGTCCAATGAGCGTCTGTACATAGAGCGTCTGTACATAGAGCGTCTGTACATAGAGCGTCTGTATAATGAGCGTCTGTACATAGAGCGTCTGTACAATGAGCGTCTGTACAATGAGCGTTTGTACATAGAGCGTCTGTACAATGAGCGTCTGTACAATGAGCTTTTGTACAATGAGCGTCTGTACAATGAGCGCCTGTACATAGAGCGTGTGTACAATGAGCGTGTGTACATAGAGCGTCTGTACCTAGAGCGTCTGTGCATAGAGCGTCTGTACAATGAGCGTCTGTACATAGAGCGTGTGTACATAGAACGTCTGTGCATAGAGTGTCTGTACAATGAACGTCTGTACAACGAGCGTGTGTACATAGAACATCTGTACATAGAACGTCTGTACAATGAGCGTCTGTAGAGAGAGCGTGTGTACATAGAGCGTCTGTAGAACGTCTGTACATAGAACCTCTGTACATAGAGCGTCTGCATATAGAGCGTCTGTACATAGAACGTCTGTACATAGAACCTCTGTACATAGAACGTCTGTACAATGAGCGTCTGTACATAGAGCTACTGATCCAACAGGATTGTTTTGCACTTCAGTTGATTTTGATGTCATGCCTAAAGTAGACTGGTTAAGTGGGAGAGAGAGAGAGAGAGAGAGAGGAGAGAGAGAGAGAGAGAGAGAGAGAGAGAGACAGAGACAGAGACAGACAGAGACAGAGACAGAGACAGAGAAGAAGAGACAGACAGACAGAACAGAACAGAGAGAGAGAGAGAGAGAGAGAGAGAGAGAGAGAGAGAGAGAGAGCGATTATGTGTGTGCACGCACGGCTGTTTGTGCGTGCGTGTGTGTGCATGCGCGCGCGCGTTTGTGTGTTTGTGTGCGTGCGTGCGTGCGTGCGTGCGTGCGTGCGTGTGTGTGTGTGTGTGTGTGTGTGTTGTGTGTGTGTGTGTGTGGCGCGCGCGCGGGCCTGTTGATATATATTATTTCGTTGCACCGGCAGCTTGACTGTTCGTTCTAGACTTTTTAAACATCATCTCCAGTGCGGAACTAGCTCCTTTCCGCATGTGTGACGTATTGTGTTACTGTCAGAAATGTCAACACAAACTCTGGCTCTAAATTGATAGAATTCGTTTATTTTGATTCCATCATGATGTTCGGAGAGGGAGAGGGAGAGAGAGAGAGAGAGAGAGAGAGAGAGAGAGGGAGAGAGAGAGAGATGGGGGGGGTGAGCGAAAGAGAGCGAGAGAGATACAGAGAGAGAGAGAGAGAGAGAGAGAGAGAGAGAGAGAGAGAGAGGCAGGTAGACAGACGGACAGAGTTAGTTAAGACAAAAACGACAACAACAACAACATCAACAACCCTCAACCACTAGTCAACAGCCAGTGTCAGACACACTACTTCAATGCTATGTCTGGAACCATTTCAGCGTCAGGGTGCTATAGAGGAAGCTGTACATGTCCGTTTCTCTGGAACCATTTCAGCGTCAGGGTGCTATAGAGGAAACAGTACATGTCCGTTTTCTCTGGAACCATTTCAGCGTCAGGGTGCTATAGCAGGGGAATAGTCTGCCACAACACCAACAAACACAACAATGTTATCAACACATACTTTCATCTAGGCCACCAATAGCAGGGGAATAGTCTGCCACAACACCAACAAACACAACAATGTTATCAACAATACTATCATCTAGGCCACCAATAGCAGGGGATTAGTCTGCCACAACACCAACAAACACAACAATGTTATCAACAATACTTTCATCTAGGCCACCAATAGCAGGGGAATAGTCTGCCACAACACCAACAAACACAACAATGTTATCAACAATACTTTCATCTAGGCCACCAATAGCAGGGGAATAGTCTGCCACAACACCAACAAACACAACAATGTTATCAACAATACTATCATCTAGGCCACCAATAGCAGGGGAATAGTCTGCCACAACACCAACAAACACAACAATGTTATCAACAATACTTTCATCTAGGCCACCAATAGCAGGGGAATAGTCTGCCACAACACCAACAAACACAACAATGTTATCAACAATACTTTCATCTAGGCCACCAATAGCAGGGGAATAGTCTGCCACAACACCAACAAACACAACAATGTTATCAACAATACTTTCATCTAGGCCACCAATAGCAGGGGAATAGTCTGCCACAACACCAACAAACACAACAATGTTATCAACAATACTTTCATCTAGGCCAGATTTGGAAAGGAAGGAGGCGCTGTGTATATGTTTGCGCGTGTGCGTATGTGCACGCGCGAGCGCACGAATTTGTGTGTGTTGTGTGTGTGTGTGTGTGTGGTGTGTGCGTGTGTGTGTATACGCGCGCGCGCGTGTGTGTGTGTGTCTTGGGGGGGGGGGGGGGGGGGGGGGGAGTGTGATGAAGGGAAAAGGCACAGACCCCCACCTCAGTCCCACTCATCACATCCCTCACCTGGACCAATTTCAGAGCACGAGATCTGAAAAAATAAATAAATAAATAAAAGCGGCAAATACCAACCACAAAATTGTCACAAAACTGTTTGATTACATTAGATTAGTAACTGTTACAGTTTAGCTAAAGGAAAAGGGTCCTTTTTCTCTTAAGCCAGAAAACACTATGCATAAGCCAGAAACATTAATATAGCCAGAAAACAGTGTGTGCTGGCAAGAGAATATAGCCAGAAAACATGGTGCAGAAATCAGAAACAGTGTGTGCAGAATAGATAGCCAGAAAAACAGTGTGTGCAGAATATAGCCAGAAAACAGTGTGTGCAGAATAATAGCCAGAAAACAGTGTGTGCAGAATGAGATAGCCAGAAAACAGTGTGTGCAGAATAATAGCCAGAAAACAGTGTGTGCAGAATAAGATAGCCAGAAAACAGTGTGTGCAGATAGATAGCCAGAAAACAGTGTGTGCAGAATAGTAGCCAGAAAACAGTGTGGTGCAGAATAAGATAGCCAGAAAACAGTGTGTGCAGAATATATAGCCAGAAAACAGTGTGTGCAGAATATAGCCAGAAAACAGTGTGTGCAGAATATAGCCAGAAAACAGTGTGTGCAGAATATAGCCAGAAACAGTGTGTGCAGAATATAGCCAGAAACAGTGTGTGCAGAATATAGCCAGAAAACAGTGTGTGCAGAATAAGATAGCCAGAAAACAGTGTGTGCAGAATATAGCCAGAAAACAGTGTGTGCAGAATATAGCCAGAAAACAGTGTGTGCAGAATATAGCCAGAAAACAGTGTGTGCAGAATATAGCCAGAAAACAGTGTGTGCAGAAACTTTAGCCAGGAAAAACAGGTTCGCGTGGTGCAGAATATAGCCAGAAAACAGTGTGTGCAGAATATAGCCAAGAAAACAGTGTGTGCAGAATATAGCCAGAAAACAGTGTGTGCAGAATATAGCCAGAAAACAGTGTGTGCAGAAAATAGCCAGAAAACAGTGTGTGCAGAATATAGCCAGAAAACAGTGTGTGCAGAATATAGCCAGAAAACAGTGTGTGCAGAATATAGCCAGAAAACAGTGTGTGCAGAATATAGCCAGAAAACAGTGTGTGCAGAATATAGCCAGAAAACAGTGTGTGCAGAATATAGCCAGAAAACAGTGTGTGCAGAATATATAGCCAGAAAACAGTGTGTGCAGAAGAATAGCCAGAAAACAGTGTGTGCAGAATATAGCCAGAAAACAGTGTGTGCAGAATATAGCCAGAAAACAGTGTGTGCAGAATAGATTAGCCAGAAAACAGTGTGTGCAGAATATAGCCAGAAAACAGTGTGTGCAGAAATATAGCCAGAAAACATGTGTGCAGAATATAGCCAGAAAACAGTGTGTGCAGAATATAGCCAGAAAACAGTGTGTGCAGAATAATAAGCCAGAAAAACAGTGTGTGCAGAATATAGCCAGAAAACATGTGTGCAGAATAGTAGCCAGAAAACAGTGTGTGCAGAATATAGCCAGAAAACAGTGTGTGCAGAAAAGATAGCCAGAAAACAGTGTGTGCAGAATAAAATAGCCAGAAAACAGTGTGTGCAGAAAGATAGCCAGAAAACAGTGTGTGCAGAATAAGCAGAAACAGTTTGCAGAATAGCAAAAACAGTGTGTGCAGAATATAGCCAGAACACATGTGCGAAAAACAGAAACAGTGTGTGCAGAATATAGCCAGAAAACAGTGTGTGCAGAATATAGCCAGAAACAGTGTGTCCAGAATATAGCCAGAAACAGTGTGTGCAGAATATAGCCAGAAAACAGTGTGTGCAGAAATAGCCAGAAAACAGTGTGTGCAGAATATAGCCAGAAAACAGTGTGTGCAGAAAAGATAGCCAGAAAACAGTGTGTGCAGAATATAGCCAGAAAACAGTGTGTGCAGAGAATATAGCCAGAAAACAGTGTGGCAGAATATAGCCAGAAAACAGTGTGTGCAGAAAGATAGCCAGAAAACAGTGTGTGCAGAATATAGCCAGAAAACAGTGTGTGCAGAATATAGCCAGAAAACAGTGTGTGCAGAAGATAGCCAGAAAACAGTGTGTGCAGAATATAGCCAGAAAACAGTGTGTGCAGAATATAGCCAGAAAACAGTGTGTGCAGAATAGACAGAACATGTGTGCAATATAGCCAGAAAACAGTGTGTGCAGAATATAGCCAGAAAACAGTGTGTGCAGAATAAGACCAGAAAACAGTGTGTGCAGATAGCCAAAACTGTGTGCAGAATATAGCCAGAAAACAGTGTGTGCAGAATATAGCCAGAAAACAGTGTGTGCAGAATATAGCCAGAAAACAGTGTGTGCAGAATATAGCCAGAAAACAGTGTGTGCAGAATAATAGCCAGAAAACAGTGTGTGCAGAATATAGCCAGAAAACAGTGTGTGCAGAATATAGCCAGAAAACAGTGTGTGCAGAAATAGCCAGAAAACAGTGTGTGCAGAATAAGATAGCCAGAAAACAGTGTGTGCAGAATAAGATAGCCAGAAAACAGTGTGTGCAGAATATAGCCAGAAAACAGTGTGTGCAGAATAGATAGCCAGAAAACAGTGTGTGCAGAATAAGATAGCCAGAAAACAGTGTGTGCAGAATATAGCCAGAAAACAGTGTGTGCAGATAATATAGCCAGAAAACAGTGTGTGCAGAATATAGCCAGAAAACAGTGTGTGCAGAATATAGCCAGAAAACAGTGTGTGCAGAATATAGCCAGAAAACAGTGTGTGCAGAAGAATATAGCCAGAAAACAGTGTGTGCAGAATGAGATAGCCAGAAAACAGTGTGTGCAGAATATAGCCAGAAAACAGTGTGTGCAGAATAGATAGCCAGAAAACAGTGTGTGCAGAATGAGATAGCCAGAAAACAGTGTGTGCAGAAGAAGTATAGACCAGAAAACAGTGTGTGCAGAATATAGCCAGAAAACAGTGTGTGCAGAAGAAGATAGCCAGAAAACTGTGTGCAGAATGAGATAGCAGCGTTCTGGGAGCATCTCAAGTCCACAGTGACATTCCGGTGGTCAAACCAGTGGTACCACGAAGAAAACAGCAGTAGCTACTGTTTTTGAGATAGAAACGGTGTTGATGACTCTAAGCAGAACGTGACAACAGTAAATGTAACCTGAAATCACCCCTTTATAGGGGGGTGGGGGTGGGGGGGGGTGGGGGGTGGGGGGATGGTGTTACTGTTTCTACTGACACGGTAGGCCCCTCTTCCCTTCAATGTGCAGAGAGTTCAGTGTGTGTGTGTGTGTGTGAGTGTGTGTGTGTGTGTGTGTGTGTGTGTGTGTGTGCGTGTGTGTGTGTGTGTGTGTGTGTGTGTGTGTGTGTGTGTGGTGTGTGTGTGAGTGTTGTTGTTGTTGTTGTTTTGTTTTACGTCTTTCCACGTTACGTGATATTAGACGAAAAAAAAAAAAAAAAACAACAAACAAACAAACAAAAAACCCCAACATAATCGAGGCTGGGAAAAAACGTTAACACAACGAGTCAAAAGAATTAACTTATCTACAACTATAACACAAAAATAGAATATCCACTTAATCAAAGATAAAAACAAACAAACAAACAAACAAACGAAAAGAAAAATCAAACGTATAACTCTTCTGTTCTGTCTCACCACTGACTGTTATCGATTATAAGTATTTGCCAGTTGGACTTTTAGCTAAGTGCAAAAAGAAAAGATATGTTTCACTTGCTAACAGGAAAACATTTTGAATAGGCTGTACAGACGTATTTGGAATGAATTTTTTCATTAAGTTACACACAAGAATGTGATCAATTGAAATGCTATGACCACATACACAATGTATATTTTTTACATACTTTGTTTTTTAAACAATCCAATTTCCATCTACAGATCAAGGAACTTATCTGACGTCTACGATAAATGTTTTGATCGTACTTACTTAACTTTTCATGCATATTTTTCATTTCATCGCGTAAACCAAAACACCCACTTTCTCTTTCTATCAAATGAAAATGAGAAAATTGTACTTTTTCTGCCAAAGTATAGCACTCTTGCACTGACATAGAGAAGTTAAAAAAATGCGAATCTGATGATCGTTTTGCTCCTTTCTTTGCTAGAACATCAACCTTTTCATTATAATATAATCCACAGTGGGAGGGCACCCAAAGAAATGTTATTTCAGTGTCTCTGACTGAGAGGAAGTGTACTAAATTATTTATTTCAGTGATCATCTCAGGTCGAACTTTTAATTTAAAATTCTTCATTGCAGTAAGAACTGACTTGGAATCTACACATAAAACAACTTTAAATAAATTTTGAGGGTAATCAACAATAAACTTTAAAGCCATAATTATAGCAAATAACTCAGCCGTGAATATAGATTTGTTTTTTCCGAGATAATAAGACTTTTCTTTGTTAAGGCCTGGGATAATGTATGCTGCACCTGCATGTTCATTGATTAATGATCCATCAGTGTATATCTTCAAATGGTTGGAATAGTGATCATGTAAATGCATTTTGATATTGGATGACAATAAATTAGTATTTTCAGCCTTTGTTAAATCTGTATGCTCAATATCAAAATGTGCTCGTATTAGTTTCCAGGGAGGAACAGGAGACACAATAGATCTGTTTGCAATAGATGTTAGTTTGATATCTGAGGATTCTAAAATCGAGGAAGTATATGTTCTAAGAGTCGTTTGAGATGATATGTTTTTAGCTCTTTTGGGAAAATCAGTGTCCGATTTAATATTTATTTCAGGGCCTAAATTATTGTCTATAGAAGAACTTCTTATAACAAATTTGGTGCATGCACGATTCCTATATTCTTCCAGTGGTAATATCCCAGCAGCACTGTATGCTTTTGTACAAGAGGCATGGGCTGGTAGTCCCATGGCTAACTTATATGCTTTGGAATCAATACTTTGAAGTTTTTTCAGTAAGTATTTGGGTGCACTGAAGAACACCTCTTGTGCATACGTTAATTTTGATCTAACCAGTGCGGTAGAAAGGTGCAAAAGAGTAATTGTGTCCTGAGCCCAAACATGCTTGCTAATAATCTTTAATAGATTTAAAGTTTTTCGTGCTTTTGTTAGAATATGCTCTATATGAAAATTCCATGACAACTTTGATGTTAAATTTACTCCAAGGAATTTCACCATTTTTGTATATTTAATGGATATGCCGTTGACTTGAAATAAAGGCATATTAACTGGATCAGATCCAGTATTAAATAACATCATGTGTGTTTTTTTCAGTTGATATTTGCAAACCATTTTCAGTCATGTAAGCAGAAAGGGTATTTAATTCTTTTTGATATAACTTTTTGATATAGTTTTGTGATCTGACAGGGGTACATTTTTTTTAATGTCACTTTCATCCATATGCATATGTCATCTGCATATTGGACTAGTTCTATGTTCTTAGTAATTTTTGTGGGTAAATCGTACATCAGAATATTAAAAAGTACAGGGGCAATAACAGACCCCTGAGGAATGCCCATGTGTAATTTTCTTCTTGTAGAGTAAGAGTTCCCTACCTTTGTTCTAATATATCTATTTTCTAAGAAGTCTTTAAGAAAATCATAAATGTTTCCTGATAATCCGATCTCTTTAAGTTTATAAAGCAAACGAGAGTGCCATACTTGATCATAAGCTTTTATGATATCAAAAAAGGTTGCTAGTAAACATTTTCTCCTGGAAAACTTATGTTTAATATGAGTGGTAAGTTTGACCAAATGTTCAATAGCACTTCTACCCTTTCGAAAACCTGCTTGGTTTGTTGGGATAACGTTGTTCTTTTCACAAAAGTAGTTCAGTCTATTTAAAACAATTGTTTCATAAAGTTTACAGACATGAGAAGTTAATGAAATAGGTCTGTAACTATCTATACTTTCTTTCAGTTTACCTTCCTTGTGAATCGGTACTATTACTGATTCTTTCCATATTTGTGGCAAATGACCTGAGCTCCAGCATTTTTCAAATATTCTAAGTAAAATGCTTATCCATTTGTCTGGAAAATGCTTAATCATTTCATTTGAAATGGCGTCAGTCCCAACAGCTGTCTTTTTGTTTGGGAGAAAATCTATGGCGTCTTTCACCTCTTGTAATGTAACTGGGGCGTTGATGTCGTACGTGTCGTTATCAGATACATCATTAAAGACATGGGTACATTCTTTATCCTCTCTGAATTTTCTTTGGTTTTCAGACAACCCATCTAACCTGCTCACTTTAGCAAACTGGTCGACAAACGCTTCTGCTTTGTCTGTGGATGATGGTAACTTGTTATTATCAAGAATGATAGGATATTCTGGGAGTTTGATTCCATTTTTCATCGTTTTTATCTCTTTCCATACCATTCTACTATCTTTATGATCAAGTGTGTTTCTTTTGCAAAATTATCCCAATAATTCTTTTTGGCTTGTTCCATAACTCTATTACTATGTATATTTGAATGTTTCATTTCCTTAAATTTTTCATCTACCGTTTTATCTTGACTTTTCTTAGTGTGCACGTATTCCTTGAATAACCGTTTTTTTCTCATTGACTGCCTTATCGCAATCTTCAGTCCACCAGACATTACCGAGATGTTTACCCCCTTTAGATCCCTGATTCTTCAATTTAGGAATACATAAACCAGACACTTTTAGAACAGAAGTACAAAACGTGTCATACATTGTATCAATATCATCATCTGGGGACAAGCTTATGTCTATATCTTTAAGTGTATTGTAAAATTGAGACCATTTGGCATTTTTATAATCAAATCTTGGGATTGTATCATCTGGTTTTGTGTCTTCAAATAAGGGAACTGATTAATTGTAATGATGATTGGTATGTGATCACTCCCAAGAGTTTCACTATAAGTTTCCCAAGCACATGACAAAGCCATTTTAGGTGAAACCAAAGTTAGATCAATAGCAGTAGGTCTATGTGTAGATACATCAGGAACTCTGGTATAAGAACCATCATTGAGTAAACATAAAGTTGAGTCTACAACATTTTCAACAAACCTATTACTACTGACCTGTGTGCACTCTTTTTCCCAGAAAGGAGAATGAGCATTAAAATCCCCTCCTACTAACCATTTACCATTATCATTCTTGATATTTTTCATCCATTCAGTATTAGCTTCATCTGGACCCTTAGGTAAATATACAGAAGCACAGTTTACTTTTAAGGAGTCCGAAAACTTGACAGTTACAGCACATGAAAAAATCCCATGTAATCCACTTGGCACAGGTGATTGTTTGTCACAATACTGTAGTCCTGTGTGAATATAGATAGCACAATTTACTCTATCACCATTTTTATCTGTATCTACTACTGGTGGATAGTAGTATTGTTCCAATCTTGGTAGTTTGTTCTTGCTGATATTAACAGACTGGAATAAGAGAACGTGGCAGTCAGATGACACCAAAAATTGACGTAAGCAGTCAATATTAGAATAGAGAGAGCGGCAGTTCCACTGCAGTATTCTTATATTGTTGTTAAATTTCATGTTTGAAAAAATAGGTAACTAGACAAATAAAAAATATGTCGCTTTAACACAATTGGAGCTTAGCTACACACAGACGTAAGCTGGTATGCTACATTCGTTCCGAACAAAAACAACAAAAAATGTCACCAGTTGTATAAGACATTGAACCTGTTGGACCAGGCAGAGCGGTAGAAGGAATCCTCACGGAAGGGTGTGGGGCGCAGGTACCGGGGACGTCGCGCTGTCTTCCGGGGCTGTTCCCAAAGAGGTTCCTCAGATGCCCGCTAGGATGCTGGCTCCTCTAGCAGTGGGATGTAGCCCATCACGGAGGTTGAAGCGGGCGGCTTGTAGATTGGAGTGAGTGATGAAGGTGATGTTTTTGTCATCATTCAGCTTTGACACCAAAAGTGCGTTGTACAAGTCCCCTTTGATATTGAGTTCGGGGTCTGATGTAGGAGCCATCTTACTGACTATGATGGCCAGATCAGGGTTTTCTTCTTTGATACTCCTCACGCACTTTGCCATTCTTCCGGAACATGTTGCTGCTGATTCTGTTTCTAGTCCTTCGATCCAACATGTAAGAGTAAAGCATCAGGAGGTGTCTTGACAGATGCGCTTGCTTTGGCCACCGCTGGTTTGATGTCCTTTATTGTTCTTGCATTACTCTGATGTACCTTACATCCGTAGGACTTCCCTAGTCTGTTTGTGTTGACTTTCTTTATGACAGGGTCATTCACATATAAAATGTTGGGAAGGCCCTCTAAAGTTGGACGTGATTTGTCTCTAGACTTGACCTTTAAGTCACTGACGTTTTGTTTGTGTCTGGACTTCACCTTTAAGTCACTGACGTTTGTTTATCTCTGGACTCGGCCTTAAAGTTGTTGTCATTTTTCTTGCACTGCTCCTTAGACTTCGGCTTATGACGCAAAGAAGTCTTGACGTCATTTTTGTTTGCGTCAACATTTTCTTCTATTTTTTGTTTTTGTAACTTTCTTGTCGGCCAACATCTCTGTTCTGCTTCTTTTCTGGTTTGTTTACATTGACAGACAGCGCATCCTGAGGAGTCGTTTTCAACGGTGAAGAAACTCTAGCTACCTCTGCATAGGAGAGGTAGGGGAAGGGCTCTGTCTGCGTTGCTCTGTCAGCTGAGTCCCTTCTATCAATTTTTTCATGCAGAGATCTTATTTGTTCCTCTAGACTGGCTACTTTATCACACAGAGAGGTGATTATGCCTTCGATCTTACTCTTAGCAAGGTTCTGTGTGGTAGGTCTACTCACGGAGTTGATGTCTGTAGAAGCGTTCTTGTTTCCAGGCCCAGACGTCAGACCATCCTTCACAACGGAGAAACTGAACGGCCTCCTCGAGTCAGAATTACATTTTGTCTCTTCATCATTTCTGTGGTTTGCCAGCACATTCTCAGTGCATCCTTTTGCACACAGTATAGGTATGCAGCTTTTCTTGATCCTGGTGTGGTCTCCTTTTCTTTGCTTTTGACGAAACATAGCAGCATACACAGCACGAAACTATCGGTTGCTGTCTGCAGGCGCCATCTTGTGTGTGTGTCGTGTGTGAGTGTGTGTGTGTGGTAACTGCCTTAAGATACCAGTTACAGAGTCAACAGAAAGAGCATTTTATGACCCTACAGGGCGGTGACCAATTAAAACAGTCCATGATCGCAGTCATTTCTGGTTTTCTAGTCTGCTCCGGCTTTGTCCAGCAGCCTTTGATAGACGCAGGACAAGGACTGCTTCAAACACAATGCGAAACAGACAGTTACATGTTCGACAAACACTCCTCAACGTAATGACAATTACATGTTCGACAAACACTTCTCATGACGTTAATGACAATTCACAAGTTCGACAAACACTTCTCAGACGTAATGACAGTTACATGTTCGACAAACACTCCTCAACGTAATGACAATTGCATGTTCGACAAACACTCCTCACGTAATGACAATTACATTCGACAATTACACATGTTCGACAAACACTCCTCAGACGTAATGACAATTACATGTTCGACAAACACTCTCATACGTAGAAAAGTTACATCAGACGTAAGACAATTACATGTTCGACAAACACTCCTCAGACGTAATGACAATTACATATTCGACAAAACAACTCCTCAGACGTAATGAGAATTACATGTTGGACAAAACACTCCTCAGACGTAATGAAAGACAACCACAAACCTACACTGGTCAAGACTGCCCTGAGGGCTGTCAGCGGCAAACAGGCGATGGTCAGACCCTGGCTGACCACTCTGAACGATTGACTGCCCTCCCCCCGGCACCACCTCCCCTCCAGTCCCCTCCCCCTACCGCCTTCCTTTTGAAATACCTTTGAGATGATG